>JAGDYQ010000019.1:9195129-9220718 GCA_021962125.1 Bulinus truncatus
ACAACAGAACCTTTGTCATGCCCCCAGAAACGCGTAATAAAGACCCAGAATGCCGGCACCGGATGTGGGATTTAGTGTTTTTTTTCACTCAGAACGATGTCACATACCATGAAATAAATCAGGGTTAGAGTAACAGTCCATTTACCGGATTCCCCCTTCAAACCATCTCATTTCTAAAGCCTTTCATATCTACGTTTGAAAAGCTCTACGGGTGGAATGCAGTCATGGGGATTCCCCGTTAAATTACAAAGATCTTTAATGCCAAGATGACCCGGACTCCGTTTATTCGATTAAAAAACAACAAAGCTCTGAGGTGGAATACCCCACAGAGGCAGTCTATTTGTGGGAATTCGCAATGTCTGTGACATCGGCCTGTGCCAAACCAAACTAATTTTTCCAGAAAATGAGTGCTGAAACAACCTTGGATCAAGGGTCAACAGCGAGGGGTGTAGGGGGAAACCCAAAACGCACCGCAAAGAAAAATACGTTTTGTGTTAGTTTAAATGAACCAATTCGTCGGTTTTTTCCCCTCCTCGAAGACCAAAAATAGCAACAACTAAAACAGTCTAACCACGTTGCACAACATTTTGTGGTGAGTTCCGTTCGAGGTTAGTTTCTACCCGAAACACACACACATACACTTACCATAACAAGGCGGGGAATCTCACTCCATAAAAAAACATACATTTAAAGATCTATGAGCCATCCATATATACGATTCTAGAATTCGACTCTCTACAGCAGTTCATCCCGCAGTTGCCTGCCCTGGGGATCATGCTAGGACCGTTCTCGGGGTGTTTGTTTTTGTGTATGTGGAGGACCCTTGATAAAAATCACATAGGGCGTTCATGGTCCCAACGTACGAAAACAGGATAATGTAATGGGTGGCGTCGAAAAAGGCCATTTCAGCTTTTGATGGGGTGGAAGTATTAAGGTGATCCCTTTTACTGATGCAAGGTTTTGTAAATTTTCTTTCTATTTTTTTTTTTTATTTTTAGAATACACCAGCCATTTTTGGCACATTCCCTACAACATACCAATTAACAGAACAAAGAAACAAAAAAAAATAAAAATTTATTAAAAAATGTATTTTGTGACTTTTTGGAATTGAAAAAAGTGTAATTTTAAGACATATTTTTAAAAGAACCAATTTTCTAAAATCTATTGTAGATATTATAAAATAACTTTGCACAAATTTTATAATGAGTGTGTTTCAAACAAACTGTGAATTTTTTATTTCAGTACATAAAAAAGTTACATTTTAGGAGGGGGGAGTAGAAAAAAATATAAAAAAAATTCCATCAAATATTTAAAAAAAATGGGAGAACTTTCAACAATGGATATAAGAATAAACACTTAAAATTGTAGCTTGTATCAAGTAGTTTTTGTGAAAGTGTCGAAAAAGGTACCAAGAATTTAAAAAAAATGTCATTTTGAGAACATAAAAAAACTTTCAAAAACCTCTATTAAACAAAATACATGGCCTAAAAAAAGATATTCTAATGATTGGACAATGAAAGTAAGCCATATTGTAATATGAAAACAATTTTAACACTATAAACATCAGCAGAAAATAAAATCCACTTTTTTCTTTTTCGGGACTTCCCTGTTCTATTTATAGATTCATGGAGTACCTTAAAGGACCACAGGCCTGAGAAGGGGGGAACATCACGCATTCTTCTTTTACGGAACCCATCCCCTACCGTTCCACCTTAACACATCTAGCAGGGAGGACGCCTCCTAAGTTTTAAGCGATGTCACAGTAATCATTATTTTCAAAAGAAAATCATTGAAACTTTTCTATTATAGCGCCATTAGCCCCACACACACACATTTGTGATGTACAGGTGGCTGCTGCTCATTTTTACTACGTCGTCGTAGCTGACAGAACACAAGGAGTCGTAGGCGGTGTTCCCGGGCGCGCATAATGACATGACACCCGATCTTTTACAGACGAGAGAGAGGCAACCGTTGATGCAGCTGTGACGAAAAGCTAAAACAAGGTGTCGACTTGTCATCCGTCCCACTATATGCAGAAACAAGCATCTTAATACAAAAAAAAATTGCGACTTGGGTTCTGCGTTAAATCGAAGTAAAGAAATTAATACAGCAGTGTTCAGTTTAAAACATGCAATCATGAAAAATCGGATCTGCAAGAAACAAACAAAAAAAAAAAATACAACCCAGCCTACCGATCAAGCCTAAGGGGATATAACTCTATGCAAGGTTTTGCAGGGGGGCACAGCTAGTAAAAAATAAATATTAGTTAAAAATAAAATATTTATTCTAGTACTACAGTGCTACACGTACACCGACACATACTAGTTAGATTAAGTCTTTATACTATCGTATTGACACTGTCTGAATAACCTTCTTGTAGAGGGGGGCTGTATCTTGAACATCGATTCTAAAAAAAAATGAACAGACAAAAAAAAAGCGGCAAGAGACTCATTGATTCAAAAGTTTGAGGGCCGATGTTAGTTACTCGCTGCTTTAAGTAAAAAACATGGGTTAGAGTGCCATACATGCAAAGAGTTAAAGTGCCATAAATGTAAACAAGTTCCTTGGTTTCACGGTATTGCGACATAGAAGACCACTAAGGAGGATTGGGTGGGTGGGGAGGGGGGAGAAACACTACAAACAGAACAAAAATATCCCAATTATTTTTATATATATATATATATATAAACATACATACATACCTGCCATCCACCATCTTCTAACCAGGCAGTAATATATACTATTATCTTTATTTTCTTCTAACAGGCAATGTATGTACTACCATCTTCTAACCGCATACAAGCATTGCCCCCATCATTTACTAAGAGCCGGAATTAAGTTTGGGGGGGGGGTTACCAGGCCAAAAAAAAAACGTTCAGAAAAAAAAATGTGTAAACCCTAAGTCAAAATACACCCACCGGGGGCCGTGTGTGGCGGTGTGTGTGTGGAGGGTGCGGGGTAAGGGATAGCCCACAGTTTCCCCTATCCATATAAAATATACCGCCCTTCTTCCATATTGTTAACAAAACAACAGACGACATCCACACAACAGCCCATGTATTCATTAATAAATACTGATAGCAATAGACCCAGAATGTTGAGGTCGGCAGGCTGGGGAGGAGGGGGATAGGTATCAAGCAGACGACATGACAAAAACCACGAGATACAGGTCAAAAAAAAAATAATCGTCATGCCAAAGGCCAGATAAAAAAAGGGATATTTTGCTCATTTATCAACAAAAGCCCGGGAATCCAATATCCGTCTCAACTAGAATAACGCATTAATAGTTTTTTTTTTAGATCAGACTATACGCGCTCCCGGTGTTTTATTTATAGGGTTGACCAATTTTCAGTCGATAATGAATTCGAAACTAAAACTGATGCTTTGCTTGAATGGCTGATTCCAAGAAATACAGGACAATGGCAACATATAAACAAAACAAAACAACAAAAAGAAAGCCAAATAAAAAATTTACAACCAATAGTTTAAAGAAATTAAAAAAAAATAACAAGATACCAATGTGACTGCTCCCCCTTCCCACCTTTCAATTCTCTAACATTTTTTTTCCGTTTCTTTGGAACAATTGAAAAACACGAAGTTATTGTGGAATTCTCCACAAGAATACAAAAAAAAAAAAGTAATGGGGGATACAATCTGTTTCGTAAAGGTCATCACTACTATACTAACGGAAGCTGCGCAATATCACACATACTTTTGAAATCCCCCCCCAAGAAAACATGTCAACTGGTGTAACACTTGACACATTTACTGACGCCCGATGTGTCATGTGACACGTACGCCACTTGTGGGAGCCACACACGGCGCGGCTGTTAAATCGGACAGCTAAGGTGCCAGTTTTCTGTTCGAATCTCACTGGACAAAAAAAAAAAATCTTGGCGGTTACTGGATGGTGTGTGTAACGATGAGATGAAACCTCTTTGATCCTATAAAACCAGCGGTCCGCTTAACCTCCCCCCCCCCCCGGGTGTATTTCTATCGGGACAGTGCGACTTTCCGTGGACGGAGAGGTAAACCAGGAGTCGAGAGGCCGTGATCGGCAGTGGCGTTGTAAAATGAAAACAGCCTATATAAATAATAGCGGTGTGTGTTCTGCGTTAAATCGAAAGTAAAGAATTAATACAACAGTATTCCAGTTTAAAACAAACAAAAGTAATGAAAATCATGAAAAAATCTGTCCGAAACCAAAAAAAAAACAACCTAGCCTACTGATCGAATATAAGGGAATATAACTCCATGCAAATGTTTTGCAGGGTGCAGCTAGTCTAAAATCTAAAAAAAATCAACGTCTCCTCCCCTCTCCCCAAGTGGGCCGCGGTGAAATTTATCAAACGCTGACCGGTCCGTGGCGAGATAAAGATTGGGGACCACTGCTATAAACCACCAATGGGACGGTTTATTTGCAGGTGCCTTCTTTCATCCCCATCATAGCCGCTAGTTCAATGGCCATGGAGGCACCACTGGAGATATTGCGGGGATTTAAAGCACACACCTGAATTATCCTTTGGTCCTCCAACCGTAGTCGATACTGTATATATTACGGCCGTAGCCCGAAGAGGGGGCATTTCCCCGAACTGGCCACGTCACCGACACGTGACCGACCAGTTTGCGATCTGGTAGCCCAGTGCGCGAATCTGTCAGCTCTTTACCGCACGACCTTCCGCCCCCCCCCCACACACACATACAAGCACACACGGGAGGCTAACAATGTCCTTTGACGCCCGAGTAAAAAAAAATATAAAGAGACGTTAGCCTCCTACGCCTATACGTAGCTAATGGGACTTATATGCAGTGCTTCTTACTACATCATTACCATAGCTGAGGGTAATCAATGCGCAAGTCAACAAGATCGTCGGACGCATCAGTGAGAGTTGGGATGCCTACCTCGTGACTAGTCGTGACATTTTTTTTGTAGCGTCCGTAGTCCCTTGTGAGGATGAGATGAAATCTCTTAGATCCTATAAACCACCAAAAAAAGTGGGACGGTTTTTATGGTGCCCCCCTCTCTCATCCCCCATCATCTTGAGAAAAGTATGACTGTCTATTGATTTTTTGAGAAAAGATATGATTGTTATTGATTTTTTAAGAAAAATATGATTGTTATTGATTTTTGAGAAAAGTATTATTGTTATTGATTTTTTGAGAAAAGTATGATTGTTATTGATTTTTTTGAGAAAAGTATGATTGGTATTGACTTTAACTGTCAATTTAAATAAAAATCTACAGAACAGCAACTGGAAAAAAAGACTAAGAATGGTATTAAACGTAATTTTATTATTGACTTTAAATGGAATAATTGATTTCTCTATCGATGTCTCAACTTTAAATACAGCCCCTTTATTTCTCAGACAGAAAGGGGAATCGAAAGTTGAGAAGTATCGGGAATAGTATCGGAATCGGGGGGGGGGAAACCAACATAAACACCAAATGGTATTGTCCCATCACCAGACCTATTATTATTGAACACGGCCGTGTCTAGTTGCTGGGGGCCTGGAATTTAAATTTAAAACCAATCACAGGACGCGATAAATGACCCCAAAGACAAAAAAAAAAAAAAAATTAAATTTGGGGGGCGGTGGGGGGGGAGAAGGTTAATGACGTCAGAACAGTTTCTAAACGAAGAAAGAAAAAAAAACAACACCTTGCATAGTTCTTAAAAAGAAAATGTTTCTAGGATAAGAAAAGAATTGTGGGGGATGGGGAGGGGGGGGGGGGGGGCGGCGGGTGCAGTTTGATCACCAGATACATGGAAACGGGCCACCCCCCATGCTGGGAGAGAAAGAGAAGAGATGGCTTGCAGGGAGTTATCTGCCCTTGCAAATCTCCGTGTCGACGCGCTCCCCTGAACAGATGACGATTCGCTGTTATGATTTGTTCGTTCGTTTACGTTCTATTTAACGTTAGAGTCTTGAGCACCGGCCCAATATGTATGTGCACTGTTAGAACGTTCATTATTGTAGAGAGCTGAGAGACAGTAACGTAGCCGGGTGTGGGGGGGGGGGGAGGGCGGAGGTCAAATTAACATAATAACGAAGCTCATGTTTATCGAGTGCTAGTGTACTGGTGGGGAGCGGCAGGTATGGGGTGGTGAGATCAAATTTCAATTTGTTTTTTTTTTCATAATGAAAACGAATATAATGATATCAAGAGCATATTGAAAAAAAAAAGAATTTATATATATATATATACATATATATATATATATATATATATATATATATATAATATCTATTCTAATAATAGCGGTCTGGGTTCTGCGTCGAATGGTAAGTGGAAAACAAGAAAATTCAAAATGGCGTCTTGCCCGCGTCTCGATTCGATGTTGTTTTTTTTTTTTTAATCTAGTTTTGAATACATGTATTTTCTGTGGTTTTCAAACATGAAACCCAAAGGCCAAAATGTAAAATAAATCCATTTAAATGTTGTTGTTTTTTTTTTTTTTTTTGTTGTCCCCGTTTTGTCTGTCTGTCTGTCCGTCATCACCCTAGATCTCAACAACCATAAGTCCTAGAACCATGATGTATATATCATTTTGTAGGTCTTGGCCTGCCATGTGTGCAGCAAAAGTTCGTTTCGCGATCTGACCTCTCAGGGCCGTAAAAGGGGGCTTATAAAGTACCGTTTTTTTACTATATAAAGCTATATTAACAAAGGAGCGCCCTCTAGATCTCAGCAACCATAAGTCCTAGACCCATGATGTATATATTATTTTGTAGGTCTTGGCCTGCCCTGTGTACATAAAAAGTGCATTTCGCGATAGGACCTCTGAGGGCCGAAAAAGGGGGCGTATTAAGTACCGTTTTTTACTATATCAGCTATATTAACAAAGGAGCGCCCTATATCTCAGCAACCATAAGTCCTAGACCCATGATGTATATATCATTTTGTAGGTCTTGGCCTGCCAAGTGTACATCAAAAGTTCATTTCGCGATAGGACCTCTGAGGGCCGGGCTTCAGGGCTCGGCTAAGGGGCCTATATATTACATATATGGCCCCATTCTACACCTTGTAAGTCCAACAACCCATTCATTTGGTGCGAAATACTGCAGCACGTAGTTTCACCAAGATTTGTTAAGAAACTCATCAAATGAAATAGTAAGCTTGTGTTCTGAGTTTAATTGAAAGTATCAGAGCTATGCAACAATTGACGGAGTTTTCGGACGATTAAATGACTACAATTTCGAATGTTTTCAATTATGAGTCCTATTTCAGTAACCACAAACCACTTGTAGTTAGATTTAAGAAAAAATAATTTTTTTCAAATATAAAGAAACGACTTTATAATATTTTTTTTACAGATATATGCATTACACAATTGAATGTATAAACATTTCCAAAATTTACAAATATTTACTGAAAGCTAACAAACGTACTGAATCATAACGCGAAAATGCGCTAACACGTCCTGTGTCCAGAATGGAACAGGCTTAATTGCTTGTTTAATTTCTACAACATATTGCATCTATAAATTGTAATAAAATCATGAAAAAATCGGATCTGTCCGAAATCTAAAATAACCTAGCCTACTCACCCAAATATAAGGGAACATAACTATGCAAAGGTTTTGCAGGGTAAAAAACTAGTATATATATATATTTCTATGCCACTCCAGGGCAGCAAACACATTTAACGGGCCGCAGGAGTTCGTTTAAACCTTAAGCACAATGAAGTCGTTTCATTCTCAGCTAATACGATTCTAAAATACAACCTTTCTCTCAAAGGATGTTTCAAGACGATCGGAGCGATGATGTTTCATTCCATTCAAGAGATGGTTATGCAAGACAATCAAGAGATGATGTTTCAAGACAATCGAGCGATGATATTTCAAGACAATCAAGAGATGTTTATTCAAGACAATCAAAAAATGATGTTTCAAGACAATCGAGCGATGATGTTTCAAGACAATCAAGCGATGATGCTTCAAGATAATTAAGAGATGATGTTTCAAGACAATCAAGAGATGATGCATCAAGCCAATCAAGAGATGATATTCTAAGACAGTCAAAGAGAATCAAGAGAACTAATCTTAAAACTGGTACTCATAGAGCTGGAAATTCTATCACAAGGCTATAGCCCTTCAGAAACATTGACCGTAAAATATAAAGAATCAATGCATTTTTATTTTACTAATGGTTCTATTCAATGCCTTCAGCGGAAGAATATTTCTGGAATCGAGCCCGCCAACTATTTACAAAACAAATCGTGTTATGCTGTATGAATGTCTAGGTAAAGGTATGTCAGGGCCAGACACCGTTCAAGGACACCCCCCCCTTCTATGTTATTTATAAAGTATCGCGCCGTCGGCTGCACGCGGAATGATTTATTTAAAACGAATCATTCAAACCTATCATGCATCACCAATTCCCGACAATTCCCCGAATCAACATTCGTTAGATACCCTCCACCTTCCAACATCAACATAATTAACAAAACCAACTAAATATCTACCACTAATGCTCCAGCAGATGTTGAGCTGGGGCGGAACCTCGTTCAGGGTTCTGATGTCAACTAGATAAACGGTTCTCAAACCTTTTATTTCGCCATATGTACCCCCAGAGGGTGCCAAAGTACGTCAGCGGTTACCTCTCGCACGAAAGTTCGCGAACAATTGTGTTTATTTTTTTTTTCACCGTGCAATGCGCTCACCTTTCTGATTGCGATACTCTGGGCACGTGGTTTTGGTGATGAGTCACGCAGCGAGCTGGCGACCTTCTACAACCTAATTGGTTCTTTCAAAAAGAACATTTTGCGTCGCTGCGTAGCCCGGCGTAACTTTTCCCGCACCTCATTCTGGTACGCGTAACACCGGTTGAGAACCGCGGGGCGTAACGCAAGGAGGGTTGCCCGTATAAGATGAATCATTCACACCCATCATTCATCACTTATTCCCGACAGTTCCCCCCGCTTCAACAGTTCGGCAGGTGCCTTCCTCTTCCTTGTCCATAATTACTTCACGAGGAGAACAAAAACAACTAAATATCTACCACCACGCTCCAGCAGATGTTGAGATGGGACGGAACCTCGTCCAGGGTTCTGATATCAACTAGATAAACGGCCTTTGGAAACAGGCCAGTGATGTGGAAAGAGTAAGTGAACCGAAAACCCGGCCTGACGTATTGTTGTAACGCCGACCAGCAAGACGAAGAACGGGCCTCGTCACGGCTCGAGTATCATGTCACGTGACTGCCCAAGGAGCCGATGCCAACTATCTTTTGGTGACGAGGTGGCGCCTATGGCTGCGAGCCCAATAGGCGGGTTACAGCCCGGTGTAACATAGTCCTAACGGTGTGGATAGGATTATATGCAGCCCGGTGTAATATAGGTCCTAACGGTGTGGATAGGATTATATGCAGCCCGGTATAACATAGTCCTAACAGGTGCTTATAGAATTATATGCAGCCCGTTGTAACATAGTCCTAACGGTGGGATAGGATTATATGCAGCCCGTTGTAAACATAGTCCTAACCGGTGCTTATAGGATTATATGCAGCCCGGTGTAACATAGTCCTAATAGGTGCTTATAGGATTATATGCAGCCCGTTGTAACATAGTTCTAACGGTGCTTATAGGATTATATGCAGCCCGGTGTAACATAGTCCTAACGGTGTGGATAGGATTATATGCAGCCCGGTGTAACATAGTCCTAACCGGTGCTTATAGGATTATATGCAGCCCGGTGTAACATAGTCCTAACGGTGCTTATAGGATTATATGCAGCCCGGTGTAACATAGTCCTAACGGTGTGGATAGGATTATATGCAGCCCGGTGTAACATAGTCCTAACCGGTGCTTATAGGATTATATGCAGCCCGGTGTAACATAGTCCTAACGGTGCTTATAGGATTATATGCAGCCCGGTGTAACATAGTCCTAACGGTGTGGATAGGATTATATGCAGCCCGGTGTAACATAGTCCTAACCGGTGCTTATAGGATTATATGCAGCCCGGTGTAACATAGTCCTAACGGTGCTTATAGGATTATATGCAGCCCGGTGTAACATAGTCCTAACAGGTGCTTATAGAATTATATGCGTTTTCTTCTGTGCCCAGCAACTACTGGCGAGGGAGTGTTCTGCTATTCACCCAGGGCTGCCAATCTGGATATTTATTTATTTATCCGGTCTAGACTTTTTTCCCCCCAGAAATCTATAGATATAATAAAATGCTATGAAATGATTAGATCTTGATCATTCTATTTTGCCAATCAGATGTAAAATTTTGATTTTTTTAAAAAATATATATATTTAGTATTATCTAGATATGTTTAATATATTTTTCAGGATAACTCTTTAACAAAAGGAGTTGGCAGCATCTATTCTCACCCCACTGCTTCCTCCGACACCTCAACTACCGTGGGAGCAGCAGTAGGCGTGGAGGGAGCAGCAGTAGGCGTGGAGGTAACACCGAATGTCCCCAGCATGTACAGAACACAGTGTAGACGGCTGACTGTTCAAAACCATATTAATTTCTCTCCCTTCCCTTTACACATTAAAATATACATTACATACCAAGGGGTGGCTTTGGAGAGACAGACAAGTGGGGGAGTCGTTCGAGAAATTACGTGACGAAAATGAAGCGAAAGTCAAAGGTCACAACTAGAAAGACGCATTCATTAATATGGCTAGAGTGAAGACAATGGCAAGCTAAGGCCCGTTAAGTAGCCGAATCGCACGTAACCCTCCATTGAACACGCTGTGAATGAAGGCAGCAAATAATAATAAAAAAAAAAAGGTCGCACGCTATTGTCACATTCTGAAGTTCATGGCCGTAAACTTTCCAGATGGGTTTAATGTAATTAGGAAAAAAAGTAGTGGAGTGGTTTTCTCTCTCTCTCTCTCAGCCACACACGCACACACACACACACATACACACACACATATATATATATATATATATATATATATATATATATATATATATATTTCATACGTGTTTCTTGTGCGAACGAGAGATCTCATTACATTCTTAGACAGAAACTTTTAGATTTAGAGACAATTAGGCGCCCGAGGCAAAAAGTAAGGCTTTGGGGGCCCTCCACTGCACATTAGGACTGACAGGAATTCGAACAAGAAGGAGGGAGGGGCCCTCGGCCGTGGTTTGGGCCTAGGCGTTTACGAGGCCCGGCCCATCCATCAGAACGGCTCTGCTCATACGCGCACCTTAGGCTAAATGTAACACAACTGCCCAGTGGAAGTGCTCGCACCCCTCCCCCACCTAGACTCCTCTCACCCCCCACTCACCCACCCCCCCCCCACCTAGACCCCATGTCAAATGCAATTCAATGAAACGCCACAGCTGCACGATCGATCCGAGTGTTATATTCACTTTAGGTTTCCAACGCCAGTATTTATTGTACACTAGATCACATTGAAAACGAATGGGCACTTTTTATTATTATTATTATTATTCAAATGAACGACAGATGATTTCTTTCATTGATTACGAGACAGCTGTGTGAGTTGACGCAAAAAAAAAAAATGTCTGCGAACACAAAATAAAACAGGCAAGCTGTGTCTTAGTTTCAATGACACCCATTTACGGTAGAGCGGTCTGGGTAAAAATTTTTTTTACAGGTCCTGGTGAAAGTTGTCTGAAATAATCACTCCCCCCTCCTCCGCCCCAGATGAATTTAGCTGGGGGGGGGGGAACAAAGATGATTTGGAGTTGTTGCTGGCTACACAATCCCTTAGATACGTAGTGTCCGCAGGACCAAGATAAATTCTAAACTTACTCTGACACGATGGCCCTTTGAGGGCTAAGGGAAACTTCAATCGCCGGCATCCTTCAACCAATGAAATGAGTCGAGACAAAAAAAAATGACCAGACGTAAATGGGTTGTGTATTTAGAAAACGTACAGTAACCCCGCCGCGGTTCTCAAAACTTTTTCGCGCCTGCGCCCCAAAGGGTGCGAACGCAAGTCCCGCCGGAAGCGCCCAAGCATACGTTCTTCAAATTCTTGGTTGTTTTAATTTAACGAAAACGCAGTGGCTTCGAATACGACCGGGCGTGCAACGTAATTTTTTTTCGAGACACGACCAGCAAACTTTGATGACGTCAGTAAACAGAATGAATGAGAACTTTTATTTACTGCAGACGTTGATTACGTCATTTGCTGTTAATACTGGGAGATATTTTTATATTTGGCATTCAATTTTTTTTCCGGGTCTGTCCAAGCCTAATAAAGTCATTTGCTGTTAATAATCGGAGATATTTTTATAAAATTTATTTTTTTTAAAAAATAAATACGGCTTTGAATTATATATTTTAGTTGTCAGGATATGCGTACCCCTGCATAACTCCCCCTTAACCCCCGGGGGTAGGCGTACCACCGGCTGAGAGCCGCGACAGTAAAGTACAGTCAATATTTGAATATTACATATTTATATATACAGTGTATTCGCTTAATTGGGACAGCCGCTTATTTGGGACAAATCTCAAAGAAAACCAAACCAAGAAGCCAATAGTAAATCTGTAAGGTTTAATTGGGAGAGCCAGCTTAATCGGGACAAAACGCCTCGGTCCCGATGTATCCCAATTAAGCGGAATCGACTGTATTTGTTCTTTTTCTAACCGCACGACGACCAATGCGAACAGCAGCGTCCGTAAGCATCACAACTTCTTCTTCCTTTGGCTCTACAGCCCATTTAGAGCCCTACTTCACTTTTCCCGATCCATGTTTTTTTCCCCCTCCACTCTCCCACTCCTATAGCTCTTTTAGGTCTTCCCTCCACTTCCTCCAACCATCTTGCTTCTTGGTCTGCCCTTAGGACTTTTCTCATTGGGTGTTGCCTCATATAGTGCTTTTGGACCTCTTGCTGCTTTCCATTCTTTCTATGTGCCATACTCACCCCAATCTATTCCCTTTAATTTCAGCTGTTATATTTGTTCTTCGTATAGTTCGTATAGCTCCGAATTTGTTCTACTTCTCCCCTCGTTATTGTCCTTTACTGGCCCATATATAGGACAATGTAACAAAAAATCACAGCAGACATAAAAAAACATTTTAAAAGTATATTATTATTATTATTATTATTATTATTATATGGATTCAAAGCTCGAAACGCATTGTCAAATACAAGCGGTGATACTTCAAAGCCATTTTTTCCTTCTTTTTTTTTTTGGAAAGATGGAACGACGGGAAGCCAATAACAACAAAAAATCACCAACCACATTGTTGGGTGTTAAATAAACCGGACACGCATCGAGATGTTTAATTACAGTTTTTAGAATCATGAAGTTGAAAGTTATCCGAGTGAACTTAACAAACTCAACAGATTTAAAAAAAACTAACGAAACAAGTTTCAAAAGTCGTTTAGTGCTTAAAAGTGATTTTTATCATCATAGAACCATTCAAACTCGCTATTCACACAATAACAGAACGAAAGCCGACAGATATTCCCTTCCAAGGCCAAATCGTTCAATCGATGAATCAATACTTTACATAATCTATAAGACGTACGTGTGAAGGTGTCAAGGTTAAATCGGTTAATGTTAAAACATCAATCGATGAACCAACAGTTGACATACATCTGCATACAAGACCGTACGTGTGTGTGGGTGTCAAGGCTAAATCGGTTAATGTTAAAACATCAATCGATGAACCAACAGTTGACATACATATACATACAAGACCGTACGTGTGTGGAGGTCAAGGTTAAATCGTTCAATGTTAAAACATCAATCGATGAACCAACAGTTGACATACATCTACATACAAGACCGTATGTGTGTGTGAGTCAAGGTTAAATCGTTCAATGTTAAAACATCAATCGATGAACCAACAGTTGACATACATCTACATACAAGACCGTACGTGTGTGTGAGTCAAGGTTAAATCGTTCAATGTTAAAAACATCAATCGATGAATCAACAGTTGACATACATCTACACACAAGACGCACGTTGTGGGGATCAAGGCTAAATCGTTCAATGCTAAAACATAAATAGATGAATCAACAGTTGACATACATCTACATACAAGACCGTACGTGTGTGTGGGTGTCAAGGCCACAAGGTCACCTTATGTCCACTCTTCACTGGTTTAATTAATAACGTGCCACACCGCTACAACCTACGAATGACCACGTGGGCGACAGATTTCTTAGAAAAAAAACAAAAAAAAAGACTGGGTCAACAGGGTGACTAACAAGTCCCGACCACGTGCCATCGTTCAAACCAATCGGGTGCCGTAAAGATTACCGAGGTACGGAGGCATCAAATGAAAACATTTGAAACCATAATTGAAGTCCAAAATAACTCAGCTGAATCATTCAATTATTTCCTGCTAATGGTTGTACACAATGGTACATATTTTTGTGATCATTGTTTTTTGTTTTTACCACAGCACCAGTTTTTTAATATTTAGCACTGGTTGAGTTGCCGACCGAACCGAAAGGACTCGTAGACACGGGGTAGATATTAGGGAAAGGAAGGACCGTAGGCACGCGTCTTCAGAGTTGGCGCATTTTCAGTGTGATACAAATGACGTACACTGGTGCAGAAATGAACACAACGCTTACAAAAGTTGTATTTTAGTTATTAAAATCTGGTGCATATATATATATATAATTCCTGGATCCACCACTGGCTAATCTACGGTTAGTACAGCTATTGTGTGTTTGTGTGTAAAAACTACAGCATCAAGTCAACCGTTGAAATTCCTTTAGTTGAAACTGCTACGCTCAAAGGTTTGGAAGTGGGGGGAAAAAAAAAATCAAAAACCACGGACTTGAATAATGTCACAGAAATGCTGCACGACTATTCGGGGTTTCGGGCGGGAAAAGGGGAGGGGGAGGCGACTTACAACTTATTAATGAAAATGGGCGTGAAAGAAACTCCTAAACAAAACGGTGGAAGTGATTCTGTTCAATGGGGGGGGTTCAACAGGTACACGTATCAAACGTCATCTTTGGACGTTTAGTACAGGACTAGACCGGCCTCAATATATAAACACCACCACGGGGGTGAAACACAGGACTAGACCGGCCTCAATATATAACACCACCACGGGGTGAAGCAGTTGTTGGATATCGTAACCAGGGACTCATGGGATACACCCCCCCCTCCCCAACTTAAATTTGACTGCAATTTACACTGCTCGGGAAATTACGTAATTGTCACTCAATGTCAAAAGTCATAACTCGATGCAGACCTGTTCTTACGTTTTTTTTTTTTTTGGTGAACCTAGTGCATTTAAGGGTCCTTTGCGAAGGTACTTTTTGAAGGCCCCGGTGGTGGGGGGGGGAGGGTGGAGGTCGGGGGGGAGAAAGTTTAAGGAGACTGTGGTGGTAGTATATCCATCAGAGGCGGCCCTGCACCCAGTGTATAACACAACATTGTTTATCAAGAAATACTAATCCTAACCATTTTTTTAAAAATCAGTTTAATCCTTGTGGACGGTCATTGGCAAAGGTACATTTGGGGGGGGGGGTTCTCTAAGGTACAAAAAAACTCAGACAGGGCCGTCTCATGCATATTTGTTTTTTTTTTTTTTTTTACAAATCTAATAAACTTTGATTTTGGACCCGCTTCCAAAGGCGTACCTAAGGGGGGGGGGGAAAGGGGGTTCCGAAATAGAAAGTCCCCTGGGCCCCCAGCTTGAGGGGGGGGAGCCCCTTAACTTTTTTTTTTTACACTAAATATTAAGTACATTACCTCATGTCATGGTGTCGAAAATGAAGGGCCCCCAAAGAGGCCAAGCCCCTCAGGGCTACTAAATCCCCTAGGTTCCAACTGCCCGCACCCTACTTAAACTAACCCCATGAACTGTTTTCCCCTCATATCATATTATTTATACATGTCATCCCAACACTCATTATCTTCATTGCAACCCCAATGTAAACACATTCATTGTAACCCAATATGCAACACATTCATTGAAACCTAATATACACATTCATTGTAACCAAATATGGAATACATTCATTGTAACCCAACATTCAACACATTCATTCACTATAACCAATATGCAACACATTCATTGTAACCCAATATGCAACAGATTTATCCTAGCTCTCCGACCAACCTTGATATTATTGATTCACATCTGTGACACATGTTTGCTGTAAGAGGGCAATGCAAGGAAAGTGAGACAGAAAGATGACTATGAAGGATAAAAAAAGAAGGAATGTTTGAATCTCTATTATCACCGTTATCAACCCCTGTCTAAAGTTTTTGAACTATATGCGTAGGCTGCTCAAATCTTCTAACATACTTCTGGATCAATTCAAACTATGACCCGCTTGACCCAAGGATTTAAATATTAACGACATTTTTTATCAATTGTAGCTCATGCAAACACTTCAAACTATCGGTTTTTTGGGCTGACCCTACAATCCATTCAACGGCCCTTGGCCCGGCTCTACACTCCATTCACAAGCCAATGGCCCTGCCCTACAGTCCAATCATCCAGTCCTTGGGCCGGCCCTACAATCCATTCACAGCCCCTGGTCCGGCCACTACAATCCATTCATAAGCCCTTGGTCCGCCCTACAGTCCATTCATCAGCCCTTGGCCTGGCCCTATAATCAATCTATCAGCCCTTGGTCCGGCCCCACAGTCACTGACCAGCCCTTGGCCTGGCCCTATAATCCATTCATTAGCCCTTGGTCCCTACTATCCATTCATTAGCACTTGATACGCCCCTACAGCCCATTCATCAGTCCTTGATCCAATTCTAAGTCCATTCATGGCCCTTGGCCGGCCCTACAGTCCATTCATTCAGCCCTCCGTCTGGCCCTACAGTCCATTCATCAGCCCTCAAACAACCGGCCAAAGTCCATTTTCTGCTCTCCGTCCGGCCCACAGTCTATTTTCTGCTCTCGGTCGGGCCCTTTTCACAAACTCTAGGGAGCCCGTTGTGGCGCGCGATTCAAAATGGTTGCCGGCCCCTTGGCCTAGTCTGGACTTGGGGTTGGGGGTGCACTTTAAACATACTACGTTGGGCCCTTAAAAAATATCTATATATATCTCTGGATAATTATTTGGGGAAAGAGGCGTACTTGCAACAACAACGAACCATTTTCTCCTGGTCGCACGGATAGATCGAACTTCATCGTCACCACTTCACTCTGGCGCTAGCCCACCCATCTTATCACCGGCAGAAGATAACAACGGGATCTACATTTCCAGAGCTGTATCACATCACATAAAAAAAGAAAAGAAAGCAGGCCAGTGCCGGCTCTGCGCGGTGTATCGGGCTAACACCTCGGACAAGAACAGACAAAAAAAAGGTCATCCGTAGTTTCCTGTAATTTTTTTTTTTCAATGATATGATAGAATGGATTTAGTCCGTTCTCCGCTCGTCTCTCTCTCTCTCTCCCCTCTCTTTATCTTTCGTTTGCATTAGTGCCATTAACAACAATGCTGCAAGAAGTTGCTGAAAATACCAAGAAAGAAACTTAAAAAACAACAATAAAACAATGAACAAGTGTGGTCGACTTTTCGTTGTCTCCTGACACGGATGTCTCAGTCGAAGTCAGTATTTAAAAAAAAAAACGAAACCGATGAATTCAAATCACAATAAAACAATAAGACACATCTGCTATGTTGCTATGTTGACTACGATTATCTAAAAGGGGAGATCTTCACAGCATATATACTGTCAAAACCTTTCATTTTAGGGGGGGGGGGCGTTTCTGTTCCGCTGAGACACACGGCCATCTTATATGGTTCCGGTTCGTCGTGTGTGCGCGTGTTGGTGTGTGTGAAGTCCAGGCAAGGATGAGATGAAATCTTTTAATCCTACAAACCAGCGGTCCCCAACGCGGCCCCTCGTTGATTATTTATAATTTTAGAATGTGTTATACTATGCCACCCTCAGCGGCTGAGCTCCAGTAAATAAACAGGAAAAATTGAATGTTTCCTGGGCGGCCCCGTACCATTTGATCCACGGACCGACATCCGGTCCGCGGACCGGGGATTGGGTACAGTGCCGCCGAGAGGGGGCAGGGGGGGGCAAATGCCCAGGGGCCCATCGAGTTTTAGGGGCCGGACTGAGCTGGCCATAAACTTTTGAAAAATATTATTATCAGCACTGGGGGCCCGAATCGACAACCCTCTACAGAGATTTGGCCCGAAATTAAATCATGTCGGTGGGCCTGGTTCAGGGACCAGTGCTATAAACCACTAATGTGACTGTTTTATGATGCTCTTCTTTCATCCCCACCATAGTCTATAGTGCAATGAGAGATAGTGAAGGGGATTTAGGCCATGACCTGAAATATCCTTTGGTCCTCCAACCATAGTAAATACTGTATATCTTCCGGCCGTAGCCCAAGGGAGGGCAGTTCTCGGACTGGCCAATGTCGGTTTCACGTGAACGACCAGTTTGCGATCGGGGAGCCCAGTGGGCGAATCTGTCGAGCAATGGCTCTGGTCGTAATATATTTAATACGCCAAAAAAAACCTAATAAAGCAAAGTCTGAGAGACTAAGCAATACAAAGAAAACAAAAAATACACATTGGGAACGGAAATAAAAAAAATACACATTGGGAACGGAAAGAAAACAAAAAATACACATTGGGAACGGAAAAAAAAAAGAAAACAAAAAATACGTAATATTTGGGAACGGAAAGAAAACAAAAAATACACATCAGGGCCCGGAAAGAAAAAACCAACAAAAAACGCATCAGAAGACGCCGCAACAAATGACCACAGTGATCGTAATGTGTGCCAGTCAATAAGTCTATGCATGTTATCCATTACGCTGTTGCCAGGGCAACAAGAGAATGTTAGCCAAAAAAGTGGGCGGTTATCTCACAGAGCCAGGGTTTGAAAAAATGAACAAAAATAATAATGTACAAAAACATTAACCAGACGTTCACCCCCCCCCCCCAATCTCTCATTACAAGTATAAACGAAATAAATGGGACGCGCGGAGAAAAACATCTCGTTCCAGGTTTGACCAAACAAGAATCTGGCTTGGCCAGTTTAAGGAGGCGAACTTCTTATACATATTGTTAAGATGAACTTGACGGAATCCATCGATTTAAATTTTATAATCGTTGACATTTAATAAGTACCCGAATCATGCAATAGCAGAAAGCCAGATTGATTGTGTTCGTATTACAGAACGCCAGATTGATTGTGTTCGTATTACAGAATGCCAGATTGATTGTGTCCGTATTACAGAACGCCAGATTGATTGTGTTCGTATTACAGAACGCCGGTAGATTGATTGTGTTCCGTATTACAGAACGCCAGATTGATTGTGTTCGTATTACAGAACGCCAGTTATTGATTGTGTTCGTATTACAGAACGCCTGATTGATTGAGTTCTGCTATAACAGACCTCGTCCAAAGTTTTTCCTTACGGAGTGATGTTCCGGACAACCAAAGGGAATCCAACGATCACGCGGACCTGGCCCACAAGTTTAACGCTCCACTGGAACACGAGTCTAGGTAACAAATTATTATTATTATTATTTCGCAATTAAACGATGTAACGTCTGACAGAGATAACCGAATTCCAGGGCATAACTAAAAAGAAAAAGAATAAGTTACAATGCGTTGGCCTCGCTTTACTTTCTAATTGTCTTGACAAATTTACGTAGAGCCAGCTAGATTTAGGGGACATCGGTGAGACATGGAAATATCCAGACAAACACCAGGGGTTAGAGTGAGAGACCTTCCAGTCGACAGTCAAGCGCTCTAACATTCTGCCAGTTGGCAGCCAAGCGCTCCATCACACCGCCAGCTGGCAGTCAAGTGCTCTTGTATCATGCTGCCAATTGGCAGTCAAGTTCTCTATCACACTGCCAAGTTGGAGTCAAGCGTTCCATCGCACTGCCAGTTGACAGTCAAGCGCTCTCATCAATCTGCCAATTGATAGTCAAGCGGTGGCTCTATCACACTGCCAGTTGAGTAAAGCGCTCTATCACACTGCCAGTTGGCAGTCAAGCGCTCTATCATACTGCCAGTCCGTCTTTAAAGTTCACGGAAAGTCTGAGTGACACTTCGAGATGTTTATTGAGCAAACCATTAATAAATGCTTTACGACAATATACGTGGGTATTCGGTTAACGAACTTAATCCGTTCCATAATTATGTTCGCTATCCGAATAGTTCGTTAACCGACCATTCGACTGCTTTTTATGTTAATGGAAATTGGATTAACTTGTTCTAATAGATCCGTGTTATTTTTAAAATGTCATGTACAAGTATAATTTTTCAAGTAAGTTTATTTATTACAAATTTTATTCATATTTATATAGTCTTGCTTATTAATCAGTCCTTCTTCTCTTTCTTTTGGACGTTAAAGAACATGTCCAATAGTCGATTGTTTTTCTCTCTCCTTCAGAACTTGCAGAAATGAAGCATAGCTACGTCGTTTTAGAGATCATTAACCCCACTAGACATCAGTTTGGTTTGGGTGCCATTTTAAGACTTCTGCTCTGACATCCTCCCACTTCTTCAAAGGATCTTTAACGGCAGATACCTGTATTGAGCCTCTTTCGCCCTTCTCCTCTTTTTCAGAAGGAAACAGATTTTTTTTATTATTTTGGAGCTTTTCATTCAAGATTTCTTGGAGTTCATTGGCTTACTTTCCATTTTCGATTATTATTTTTCAATGTCAAACCCATCCATCTCCCACTCCTCCAGATTCTTTTTTGATTATAATTTCATCTTATTTTTGGTGGGCTCACCCTGATCGCCTCCGTCTTCCTTAACGAGGGATGGACAGTTTTATCAGTGGCATAAACTAACTGTCGTTGAGTGATTTCTGACACCACGCCTTTTCAATAATTTGCTTCGAGAATGCCATTAAAGATGCAGCTATCGCCCTCCACCAGCGGCTCCAGGCCACAACAATGTTTTTATCTGAGGTTTTTGTTTTTTCGTTTGAAGTTAAACGTTGAAAGAAATAACTCAAGCGTTCCAATAAATAAACTCGGCTTCCATGTATTTGAACAAATGGATCCTAACACTTCCGCTTATCTTGTGTTTAGGTAAAGAAGACAGACTGATCGGTTCAGTTTTTATCCGCGATCTTAATATTGTCTCCATGTCCCAACACAAAAATCTTTCCTGAAAGTGTTTGTTGGTCTGATCCTGTTCGCTGTCCAACAGTTCGCTGTTAACCAAATACTCCACTGCATCCCTCCCTCCCCCGCAGCCACAATTCTTTTTCTTGTCACCCCCTTCCCTCCCGCCAGTTTGCTTCAAAAACAACCATCACCTCCTCCCCCCACACACCTGTCAAAATATATCCAATCTGTTTGTATTGATTGAAAATCCTAAAAACTTCAAACAGCAAAATAGTAATTATTTAGTAGAGTTAAAACAAACAGTCAATTGAAGACTTGCTTAACTAGTACTTTCAAGTAATGGTGGTGATGTTCCTGCATACCATAGTACAGTACTTGCATATCGTAGTATTGCACTTGTATTCCGGGTGCGAAAATTGGGTACACGTAGTATAATACTTGCATACCGCATTACAGTACTTGTATACCGCAGTACAGCACCAGTGTTTCGTAGTACAGTACTTGTATACTGTAAAGCAGAACTTGCATTACGCATAAAATATCAGTATACCGCAAGGCTGTACTTGCATACCTCAGCATAGCAATTGCAAAAGGTTCGTATGGAGTTGGTAATTAATAGGCCGACGATTTCTGCCTTGTCCATCGAGATTCCATGCAACCAGCCCGAGACCTGCGGTATTTTTGTGTCATTAATCGTATGTGTATTGAAGGTGGGGATCAGATCGCGGTGGTGATGTTCGACCAGAGAGTCCCTTGTTCGATCCTCGTGCCAGTAGGTTAAAAGACGTTCTGGTTCACCAAGTTCGCTGCCAGTTTTCATTTTCATTTAAATTTGTGGTCATCTACTAGGGTTTACTTGATTTACCCTCGGGGGCCCATAAGGACGGCCCTGCCATTTTGGCGACAGTTTCCAGCTTCAATCCCTAGAAATCAAACCAGCGAGGTCCCGAAACTTTTCTACTGCGCTGGCCCTACGGATACAATGGCTGTGGTAATTTTAATATATTTTAAAAATTGTTTTGTTCCTCTTCTTATTCAAAATTTTAACCTGAAGTCCCCCCCCCACGCTTTATATCCGTGGTTGACGCAGCATCATTTGTTTTCGTGTGCGCCATTCACCTCTTCCAACTGCTCGGGGGCCTTGCGCCACTGTTGGTAATGATATTGAAAAAAAGTCACCACTGGGAGAGAGGTACATCCTTGATTGAAACCCAACTGATCATTTATAATCCGACTTGTTTCAGACTGAACTAAACATCTGCAGTTCAGAATGAAACTGTTAAAAAAAACAGAAAGTACCATTAGTTTTTGTAAGAATTCCAAACGGAAGTATTGGTCTGTAACCATGGTTGCCGAAAAATAACGGAAGTATTGGTCTGTAAAACTACAATACCGAAAAAATAACGGAAAGTATTGGTCTGTAACCATGGTTGCCGAAAAAAACGTAAAGCATAGGTCTGTAAACTTTGTTGCTCAGAAAAAATAAGACGCTTTCATTGAGCTGTGCGCCTCCCCTGAATCTTTTTTTTTTAATGTTTATTTGATAACCATAACCTAGTTACATTGAATACAGTCCAGCTCTTTTGGTAAACATCTTTTTTTTTTACTATAAAAACCCATATTTTTTTTTTTAATTTTCAACAACTGGAAAAAAAAAAGATGATAGATACATCAAGCTTCCCAAACTAGCGCTCCGAAAAACAGCTGATACCTACAACAAAGAAAAACAAATATGACAAACCACAATTCCAAAATACCTATCCAACTCACACTTCCTTATTTAAAAAAAAAAACAAAACAGTCAGTAAGTATGAATAACGAGCAACAATACTTCCAACCCACTCTTTAAATGCAGGATACAATTTCAAAACTGTCTTCTGCACCTGAGAATGTATAATCCACTCTCCCATCGCAAAAATATCACATGACTAGCTTCTTAATATCTCATTACTCCGAAATGCCCTGGTAGTTAAACCAGCAGCTCTCAACCTTTTTTATTAAAAAGGATTTCAGCGCCGCCTTGAGAGTTTTAAAATCATATTTCGTATGCGGGTACCCTCTCACACTAAAAGTTCGCGAAATAAATAATTGCATTCAATATTATATTGAAACATGTCCTTTAGCAATGTGATTTTCAGGTAATGGAGAAGGGCTCAGACATTGAACCGAAAATATCCTGGGAACTTTTCACGCACCAAACAATAAACATCGGTCTTTATTATTAGCCACCACACCTATATTCCCCGATTTTGTAATCGTATGTGCGGGACGTGTATGGTGATAACTTTGAGTTATAATCAAATGTCAAAAAAAAGACACTGAATTTTTGATTAAATTGGGGGGTGTACATATGCATTATTTTGAAATTCGGAACCGTCAAGATGCAGTCAATCTCGGAACACAAATGGCATCGGACCTTAATCTCTTCTTTTCACTTCACCCAAAGAAAACTCTAAATCCTTTTTATAGTAACATTAACTGTGGAAGTAAAGCTGCAGAAACATGAGGTCATCAAAAAGATTGGAGGAAATATTGAAGGGGGGGCACATTTACCACACTATTCAACTGGGCCTAAGGTACTGCAGCAGTAGGAAAGTTTGGTTGCTCTTTGGTTTAGTTTTGAAGTTATTGAAACTGAATTGTCACAAAATGGTGAGAAATGGGTCCTATAATTTTTTCGAGGGTAAATCAAGTAAACCCTAGTAGACATTGCAAATTGAAACGAAATGAAATATGTAAAAGGAACTTGGTTAACCAGAACATCTTTTAAATCTACTTGGGAATCGAGTATCGATACCGGGGACTCTTGGGCCGAACATCTACACTAATGGGAAAACCATCCCAACCTTTCAATATACAAACAATTAATTACAAAATAATATTTAATTCTTTGACTGGTTACGTGGGGTCTGAGTTGATCGAGTGAGAGATAAGTACAATCGTGGGCGTAATATATTAATGGTATGCAAGTACTGTACTGGCGTATGTGGGCAATCCACTTTTATATGGCAGGCATTTATCATGGCAGCGTAGTTAAACACTGAATGGTATAAAAGAATTGTACTGCGTGCGCAGGCGCATTGCACTGCGGAATGCAACCCCGGCAATGTAGTATACAGGTACTTCAGCCATGATATACGTGTACATAACGGTGCAGGTACTCAAGTACTGTACTGCGGTATGCAAGTATTATAATAACGGTATGCAAGTACTGCACCATGTTATACAAGCAATTGTGCAATTAGGATATGCAAGTACTGTCAATCCCATGTAAGTACTATCGTTATCGATGATATGCAAGTACTAGTTAAGCAAAGTTTCCATACAAAACTACAGTTTAAACTCTACTAAAACAATTACTATTTTTGCTGTTTGAAGTTTTTAGGATTTTCAGTCAAATACTGGCGATTGAATATTTTCTTTGACAGTGTAAGGGGGGGAAATGGTTGTGAAAGAAGCAAACTGACGGGAGGGGAAGGCATTAAAAAATGAATTGGAGAGGTAGGGAGGATACAGTGGGTATTCGGTCAACGAACTGTTCGGACAGCGAACGAATCGGACAACGAACACTTTCAGGAAAGATTTTTGTGTTCGGACAACGAACAAAAAATTACAGACAGTCTGTCTTCTGCTAGTCTCTGAACTTTCAAAAAGCGGGCAGTATTAGGATCCATTTGTTCAAATCAGATGGAAGCCGAGTTTATTTCTTGGAACGCTTGAGTTATTTCTTTCAGCGTTTAACTTCAAACGGAAAGGCAAAAAACCTCAAATAAAAACCTGTTGTTATGGCCTGGAGCCGCTGGTGTTGAGCGATCTTCAATGACATTCTCGAAGCTATTCGTCTTATTGAAAAGGCGTGGTCAGAAATCACTCAACGACAGTTGGTTTATGCCTGGCGAAAGCTGTGTCCATCCCTCGTTAAAGGAGACGGAGGCGATCAGGCTGACACACCTAAAATTATGGATGAAATTGTAACAACTGCGAAAGATCTGGAATTGGAGGTGAATGAGGATGACATTGAAGAGCTCATAATGGAACATGAAGGTGACTTGACGGCAGAAGAACTCAAAGAAATCTTGAATGAAGAAAACCAAGAAGCTCAGCGAAATGTGTTTCCTTCTGAAAAAGAGGAAGACGAAAGAGGAGCGATGCCCACATCTGCCGTTAAAGATCTTTTGAAGAAGTGGGAGGATGTCAGAGCAACAGTCTTAAAATGGTACCCAAACCAAACTGATGTCAATAGGGTTACTGATCTCTACAACGACGTAGCTATCCATCATTTCCTGAAAGTTCTGAAGGAGAGAGAAAAACAATCGACATTGAACATGTTCATTAACGTCCAAAGAAAGGAAAAGGACTGATTAATAAGCAAGACTATATGTATGAATTAAATTTGTAATAAATAAACTTACTTAAAAAATTATACTTGTACATGACATTTTAAAAAAATTAAATTTGTAGGATCTCTAGAACGAATTAATCGAATTTCCATTAACATATATGGTAAATCGATGATCGGTTAACGAACGTATCGGATAGCGAATATAAATGTGGAACGGATAAAGTTCGTTAACCGAATAC
>JAGDYQ010000019.1:9221218-9228718 GCA_021962125.1 Bulinus truncatus
ATTTAAAAAAAAATTACTGTTGCTACTGTCATCTACATATAATTGTTCCTCGAATGTGAGGGGTTTCAGTTTCGTTACGAAAAATAATGAAAATAGTTATCACCCTAATGCGCAGTTTATAATATTTTGAAGTGATTTTCCATTCGTTAAATTTAAATGTAAATATGAATGTTTTTTACTTCTCTAATTCTATTTTTTAAATTTTCAAATAATGGATAATAATATTCAAAAGTTAGTTTACGCAAAAGCGAGCGTATTCAGTTTTACGTAAATAAAGGTGGTAAGTTTCAATTGTTTGCGCTTGGATGGTGAGGATGTTGCCATTCGCGGTATGTACAAGATGCGATACCATTATAACTTGGAAGGCACGCAATGGTACGAATGGTCTGTGGACGCATCTCGAATTTTGTAAAAACAGATCACCAGTTCCAAAAATTACATCAATGACTAGCTTCATTCCAAGTCAAGAGAAGATTGTTAAACAGGTTCCAGTTCGGGTTAAAACAGAAATCACAAACACCCTTGTTTCAATGTGCGCTAAAGACATCAGGCCCTTTTCATTTGTCGAAGGCTGTGGTTTCCAAGAATTGGCTGCAAAGTTGATAAACATCGGTGCAAAATATGGGAATGTTCCTGTTAATGAGATGTTGCCTTATGCCACAACTGTTTCAAGGCATTTGGGTAATGTTGTGGAGAAAGAAAAAAATCTCCAGAAAGTGTTAGTGGCCTCTTATTTTTACATGGACTTAAACTTTAGAACTGTTTATTTTACTTATTATCTTAAATGTTTTTCATGTATGTTTTTCGAGAGGATTTCTACAAACAAATTTTTAAACTAATTTTTATGAAATATAGAATATTTTTTGACGGGAGCGGGTGGGGTTGGGAAAAATTTTCGCGGGAGCGGGTGGGACTGGGGGGAATTTCTTTTGGGAGCTGGTGGGACTGGTTTTGAAAACGCGGGATTGGGTGGGACTGGGTGTGATTTTGACTCCCGTGCAGCTCTCTATTCCCCATACATCCACTGTACATGCGGGGTGGAGGAGAAGGTCACTTTTTTTACGTAACGCCTTGGGGGTGAGGCGGTCGCTTAGTTTGCATAACTAATGCAATGGCCTCGGTGACCTCTGACAGTGACCTCTGCACCCATTTCTCTATTGGTGTAAAAAAAAAAAAAGTAAAGTTCACTTAACCCTAACGGGCCATCGGGGCAGATGAAGTGTAGAATTCATCTGTTTCTATAACCTCGGCAAATGAAGGGATTGTGTGGTTAGCACAACGCCCAGCTGCCTTTACTTCCCCAACTTAAGTCAGGTACCCATTTAAAGCTGGGTGGACTTGTGGGACGACTTTGAAACACATTTTCGCCTGGAATTACCCATGGTTCTCACTGAGGATCGAACCCATGACTCTCAGGTCGACAGTCGAGTGTCTACATCACTCGGCCACCCGTGTACATTGGTGTACATTGGAGTAATTCTTCTATTCTTCAAGTTGCATGTCTAGTGATCATAGACTTTCGTTTTTACGGCACACACAAACAAAAACCTGTCAGATCGCGGTCAAAGGTCGCCGATACTGCCCACCAAGCCAATGTCATCAACAGTTTGACTGTGTCTATAGATTGTGTTCACTGACCCCCCCTCTCAGTCACAGTACCCCCCCAACCATCCCTTATACGCCCCGTCACTTTAACTCTACCCAGCCCTAAATCGGGGCACTCATTATGTGATACGGGGAAAGGAAGGGGGGGGTGTTGTAAGTGCACGACGTCTGATTGAGATTTCATCTCCCATCAAAGGTCACTTTAACTCTACCCAGCCCTAAATCGGGGCACTCATTATGTGATACGGGGAAAGGAAGGGGGGGTGTTGTAAGTGCACGACGTCTGATTGAGATTTCATCTCCCATCAAAGGTCACTTTAACTCTACCCAGCCCTAAATCGGGGCACTCATTATGTGGTACGGGGAAAGGAAGGGGGGGGTGTTGTAAGTGCACGACGTCTGATTGAGATTTCATCTCCCATCAAAGGTCACTTTAACTCTACCCAGCCCTAAATCGGGGCACTCATTATGTGGTACGGGGAAAGGAAGGGGGGGGTGTTGTAAGTGCACGATGTCTGATTGAGATTTCATCTCCCATCAAAGGTCACTTTAACTCTACCCAGCCCTAAATCGGGGCACTCATTATGTGGTACGGGGAAAGGAAGGGGGGGGGTGTTGTAAGTGCACGATGTCTGATTGAGATTTCATCTCCCATCAAAGGTCACTTTAACAGTGAGTGTTTCACACATGGGAGAGATGTGAACACAAAGTCGACTCACAAGTAAATTTACACCCCCCCCCTTCCACCCCATCCAAATAACAAAAAGTGTCTTGTTCCTCTAATAGCCATGCGCATTATTTCAAGTGACCTCATTAAAAAAAAAAAAACAATTGTATCAGATTGAAAGAGCCGGATGTATGTCGTTTGATGTGATCTCCACAAGTCATTACCTGCGACTGAAGTTGGCCATTGAACCTGAATGCCTGCAAAAGGGGGGCAGGACAGCACTAACCCACCTCCACCCCCCTTCCCATCGTCCCATTGTGTGCGTGCCCGCGTGTCTATGTGATCGTCACGATTTATGGGGTCAATAGGATCGGTCCTCCTAGGTACGCGCGTACCACAAAGCGGTGCGGGGAAAGGGATTGCAGGGGGTACGCTTGATAGGTGCACTTATTAGCCAAGTCACGTTTGTGGTGTACCCTCGGATACACCATTTGGGGTACAGTTGAGAAAAACCGTCGAGGACCGTTGGTCTATATATAGGTCAGTTTGATGTCAGTCTTTCTCCTGGGTCAGTGTGCAGAGGCGGGCGGGGGGGGGGACGTACGGTCATTGTGAAAGCTCCATCCATGTCTCCCGTGGTGCCTCATGATCATTGGAGGGAGGGAGGGAGGGGAGAGAGAGATTTGAAAAGAATGAGAAAAAATACGCCGTGTCTATTTCTGTTACTTCTTTTAATTAGAGGATGTTTTGTGTTTGTGTGTGTGTGTGTGTGCGCGCGCGTGTGTGCGTGTTTCAGTCTGTATTTAAAATGTTTTAAAAAAAAAACACCAAGGCTTATAGTCCTGGAATGAATGTGATATTTTTTTTGTGTATGCATTCATATTGCACAAGTCTGTTTATATGTTAATGAAAAAAAAATATTTCAACATAAATCTCTTTTTTTTTTTTAAATCCTACAGTGCTAATGTGTGTGTTTTGTCTGTGTAAGTGTTTACGGAAATATCTCCATGACAACCTAGAACTTTTTTAAAAATAAATCTAATTTTTTTTTTTAGCTTAATGAAAAAACTGTTTGCAAAGTTCTGGGGGAAAACCTGGTTACGTAACTTAAGAAAGGACTGGACGAGCTAAAAATATATCTGGCATCGGCGGTTGGCCGGTCATCAGAGTGAGGAACTGTCCGCAGCGTGACCCCCCCCCCACGAGGTCCCTCCAAAGACCATTCATGTGGCTGAATGAATGACCGGACACAGTGATGTAGGGTTGGAGTTGCTAGTAGTCGACCGGTGAAAACAAAAGATGAGTGTAATAACGTGAGTGGGTGTGTGTCGGGGGGGGGGGGGGGGGCTGGCTGTAGTTCACAATGCATGTTGAATTAGTACACCCCTGATGGAAGGGAGATCACTCACGGGGGGGGGGCAGTGGTCACGGCGGACACAGTCAAAGACGCACCGTGTTTTATCCAGGGGGGCGGTGTAACTTTTTGAATCGCGGGCCACAGCGGGTTAATAAATTTACAAACAGAAGGGCCAAGGATAGATGGGAGTTTTTTTTTTTTACGAAACGAAACGAACTGACGGTGCCATTATGCTTCGTGTGAGGGGGCAGCATAGCAGCGGACTGGGTCTAACAGCCCGTACTTGACCCGCGGGCCGTGATTTACCCTCCCACGGTCTGATATTAAATGTCGTCTGCTAGCGTTTAGAGATTATTTAAATACCGCAGTTATATTCCAGTTTATCATTTTATGTGTTCACCCGCTGATTTGAACCCCAGACCTCTAAAGAGGCTGTCTTGTTGTGACCGGTCACTTCACACACACACACCCTTTCGAACCTATCCGAGACTGGAATAGCCCCAGGAGGCAACTCTCCCTCACTCTCCACCTACCACGTGACATCCACGTTCAGCTCATGTCGGTTCGTTCCCCCTGTCACTTCCAGCGAGTTCCTTGATACTGTACAGACGACCTTCATTTGGTCGCTCTTTTTTGTTATATGCTGCGATGACGTCAAACCGGACTTTTTTTTATTTTTTCGTCCTCGCACCAGACAGATAGACGGTACTCTCCTCTTCTGTTTGTTTCTGACGTCGTCTCCACCAACCAACTACTTCCTACATTTGTTGTTTTTCATTGCAGAAGAAATACACAGTAAGGTAGTGTAGTGCCGTCCCCATGTTGCAATATTACGTAACAAATTTAGGTCAGTGACATTCTGTACTCGACATCTGTAACGTCCAGTAGCTCCAGGATTGTCATAGTGGCTGTTTTACCGCCATTTCCGGACTATTTTATGGGCATCGACGGGGATTTTAACTCAATGGCGGTTTTTTGGACGGCTTTAATGTTGTGTGTTACGCAAATACACAACAATGACGCATAACATATAAAAAGAAATGGAGAAAAAATATTACTATTTCTTTAAACTGTTAAACTGTTAGCCGAATTACATGGATAAATGGGTGTCTTACACATTGCGGTGGTGTTTTTGTTAAAACATCTGGCAACAGTGTTCACTGTTCAGCAGACCTCATTGGCAGCTGCCGACTGGAAACAGTTAATCTTTTCTTGAAACGCCTTGCACAGGCTAGGTTTGAGAACTCACCGACTCATCTGTACAGGCTCCTTCCCACAATGCTTATAGTGCTGGCCTGTCACCACTTGCAGGTTACTGGCGGGTGTAAAAAAAAATAGGGCTGCAAGTGTTTAATCTTGGGCCACTGATAGTCTATAACAACTTGGGGCCCATCTGACTCCCGCCCACAAATAGCGCATTTTTGTTTCTTATAATTAACTGTGCCAGAAGGTGTGCCCTAAGGGGGGGGGGAGAGACACACCCATGCGCCGACACTGCCTATTATTGTCATGTTATTCACATTGACCTGTGTGTTGGTCTACTACTACACTATGTGACTCAGTGGTCGAGATGACCTGTGTGTTGGTCTACTACTACACGATGTGACTCAGTGGTCGAGAAGTTGTGGGCGTGGCCAGGCTCCAAGTTTATATACTACCTGTGGTGCCCGGTCTTTGGTAGAGACATCCTCAGGGGCGGATTTCATGTGGTGCGCACCATAGTTCTAATGGGTCCCCCCTCAGTTTTACCCATGAAATGTTTTGTTTTTTTCAGCCCAAGTCTAACCCCGCCACCAGACGTCTCCTATTAGTAAAACTATAAAACTGTTTACCAACATTAGGTTGGAGTGAGTTTACTTTGTTCACGACTTCATGGGAGAATTACAAATACCTTCATTCATTCGTTATATGTCATTTAAAAAAAACAAATACTACCATCGAGAATAACTAAGCGATGTGCATTAAGAAAAAGTTCAAAGTGAACTTTGTGTATTTGTTATCGACAAACTTTAGGATTCTTTGAAATGTTTCCGTTGAACTCTGGACTCACCCAGTCTATAGAATTAAGTCTGTATATAGCCAACACACAAACTGTAACGTGGGTACAAGTGAATGGCTCCACAATAATAATAAAAAAAATCTAGTTTACATAAAGAATACACGAGTTGACACAATCTGATGAGTTCCATTGGAGCTAATAGACTTTGTCGTGCTTCAGTGTCAACTTACAATTATTTTCCGATTGGACAAATGAGGTGGAAAGTAGGGGTACATGCTAGATACGACTTCTTGGCGAAAATGTGTGTGTGTGTGTGTGTGGTTGTCACTTGACGCCATAACCAGTTGTTAATAAATGTTGGATAAGCAATATGATATGTATTTGAAATGGACTGTGTATTTGAAATGTGCTGTGCATTTGAAATGGACTGTGCATTTGAAACATGATGTGTATTTGAAACGTGATGTGCATTTGAAATGGACTGTGCATTTGAAACGTGATGTGCATTTAATTTACCTTCATCACAACTGATTCACGTGTTTTATCTATTAATTATTCAGGGGGGGGGAGATTTGAGGGGTTAAGATTCTCTCTCTTAGCGATAATTAAAAGTTATACCTACGGATACGGAGGACATAGTTGAACGAATCCAAACCCCCCCCCCCCCCCCCCATTCCCCTAGCTAGCCGTCCACGTAGTTAAAGCCCGTACAGTTTACTGCTTGCACTGTTCCATAGATAAATAAAAGACGATTGTTTGACTACGTACAAATCGTATTACGTCTACACCATAGATATATAAGACTAGATCGCTTATGGGCTATGCATAGATATATATTGTGCGGACCATAACTTTAAAAAGAGGAGAGTACAATTCTGTATAACTTATATATTTTTGCAAATTCTTTGCAACTATGATGACGTAGTACGCATAGAAACCTTAAGTAACCGAAATAAATAGCAGAAGACATTTTGCATTGTTTTCCTTGACAAATTTTCAAAAACTTTTTTTTTTTCAATTAACTTTGAATAAAATGCCTTCGTGTTGTGTACCCGGTTGTTTGATTATATCATTACTAACCGTCAAATATAATTTTTTCGGACACATCAGTAGATTTTAAAAGCGCCAACCTCTAGCATGAATGGGGATTTTTTTTTTAATTAACAGGAAGGAAATCTTTTTCGGTAAAAAATAAAGTACTGTACAGAATTGTACTCTTCTCTTTTTAAAGTAGGGGTCTCGAGTACAACACTTTTTCGGTCTCTATTAAATAAGCATAAGCGATCTAGTCTTATATATCTATGGTCTACAGTACCCTTGACGGAGAGTTATGTCCCCTGCCACATTCACTCTGAGTCTAACCAGGACGGGTTATTGTTCCTAGAAAATGATTAATTTCACTGATGTCACACACCACACGTACAACTGTGCTATGTACACTACACACCACCGCCACCACCACCAGCAGCACTCAGTGCTGTTAACACCACATCTGTCTTCTGAGTGATTTCTGACCGTGGGTCATGCAGGGCATTCTTCCCGTGGACAACCTGGTGTTCCAGCCCAACCCTCTCCCCGCCCCCTCCCTGCACGTGCAGGGCGACCAAGGCCGGATTTAGACTTGATAAGGTCCTAAGCTATTCTAGAAATGGGGCCGTGTATACATTCAAATATTATATGTTAGTGCCAAATATTAAAGTAAATATGACAATTGCTCACTCGTACAATTAGTACAATTAGTTGGGGCCCCCCAAGAAAGGCTTTGGATTGTGTAGTTTATACGTAAAATCCTGCACTGAGGGCCACCGATTTGCTTTTGATAAATTTAACTTGTCTAATATATATCTGTAGAAAAGTAAAGTTCCCTTAGCC
>JAGDYQ010000019.1:9233718-9362000 GCA_021962125.1 Bulinus truncatus
TCCTTTTTTTTTTATTTACTGTGGTGTATATCTCTCTGGATAAAGCGACCTAACATGGACTAGAAATAATCAACGCCCTCCCCCCACACACACAAACCTTTTCCAGTGGGCCGTGGTGAAATGATCAAACCCTGACACCGGTCCGTGGCGAGACAAAGGTTTGGGGACCACTGCACTGGAGCACTCGGTGAAATCAATTAATAGGTAAAATATTATTTCAAACCCCCTTTTGCCTTAGGTCTCTACTTGAAGAGAAATTGTTTGTCTTACTGCCTGGTGAAATTCCGTGCAGGTAAAATTGCCAGGTGAGAAAAGAAATTGACCCCCCCTCCCCTGGCCCCCTCCTATACCTGCTGGCCCTGCAAGTCCACCTCCTTGTGCCATTGATCAGTGCAGTCTCACACACACGCACGCACACCCACACAGTCACCAAGGTGATACCGTCCGTTCCGATGTGAACCAAAGTCGATGTGTGTGTGTGTGTGTAGGCCTATGTGTGTGTTCACGTGTTGTGCATGTGTGTTTAATTTGCTCACCAGAAAAAAAAGTATCCAAAACTGTTTCAATGGACTAAGTTATTCATTCGCATGAACGACAGAATTCTTTGTTTGAAATTCTGTTTTATTTATCTGCAGGGAAAGGGGGGGGGGGCGGAGGTGACTGCCGGGTCGCGACAGTCGTGTCGGTTGGGTGGTGCCAGTGGGGTGGTGAGCTCGGTCGATGTCATGAAGAGCCGATGTCAAGAAGAGCGCAGGTTCGAGCCAGTGTATTATTATTTGCATACAATGTAGCAATGTTTGTATTGGGACGGCTGATATCTGCACTTGATGGATGCAGGCTAGTCTGGATACATCCACAATGTTGTGTCTGGTGATATCTGCACTTGATGGATGCAGTCTAGTCTGGATACATCCACAATGTTGTGTCTGGTGATATCTGCACTTGATGGATGCAGTCTAGTCTGGATACATCCACAATGTTGTGTCTGGTGATATCTGCACTTGATGTGTGTAGTCTAGTCTGGATACATCCACAATGTTGTGTCTTGTACAGACTCAAATGTTTTGATTTATTTATCCTCACGAGTCTCTTTCCTTTAAATCCAGTTTATACTCTTATCATCTTCAGGTTGTAACATTAAAGTTACAAGTTTATTTACAGGTCGAATGTAACGACCGAACACCCCCCCCCCTTTCCCATTACACACTTTAAAAATGAAAGTAGATTTTGTTTTACTGAAATGTATAGATGTTTTTTTGTCCATTAAGTACGGTATTCTCATGACTGGCATAACACGAGACTTGATGACATTACAGACTTTCACGATGGCAAATTGTAAATTATCTGCCCTTAGATTCTTCACTGTGGGTCGAAATAAAAAAGGGTTAAATGTAGTGCTTTTTTTTTGTGTGCCGGTACGCACCGGTACGGAGTACCGGCACCTTTTTCAATGTGGGGAAAAATAATTACTTTTTTTAAGAGGATTTAAGTTGGTTAATTATAAAATAAAATTGTTTTAGACATTTAGTATCTTTTCAGTTGTGATTTAGCTTTCACCGAGGTGCGAACTTGTAGTAAAAAGTTAGGCAATCCATCACTGAGTACCGGCACCTAATTTTTTTTTTACAAAAAAAAAAGCACTGGTTAAATGTAACAAACTTCATCTTATTAAAACAAATTCAACTCAAACGTTTCATCAAATGATTTATCCGGATTTATTAATTTTTTTTTTAAAAAAAAAAGGTCACTTAAATCATTTTTTTATTGTTTACATTTAAGTTACATATGGATTGTGTTGTTTTGTCCAAACACCCACAAGGGTGTGTTTTTTACCCCCCCCCCCATGGGCTCATGATCCTATATCTAGGCCACAGCAACTAGCGAGACACTAGTACATCGCCCCTGTCTTCGGCCACAGCGAGGCTGTCTATGAAGGCGTCACCTGATTAGCTCCACAGTCAAAACTGTCCATTATGTATTGCCGTTTGTCGCTGTTCGATTCTCCCGACCACGATGCACCAAACATACACTCTTTCTCTCTCTCACACACACACTTACACACACATAAACACAGACACACACTGAAACACTTTCTTTGCCTGCCAGTTACCGAACCACGTACTATAGTCCCGAGATCTTCGAGACATGCGCACACGGCGTGAAATATTTACGTTTCTATCTTTACCGCAACTGATACCTCCACACTGATTGATTTCGGTCGACTATTGAATCTTGTCGATAGTTTGATGACTTGGCATGTGTGTTTGAGAGAGTCAGAGAGAGAGAGAGTCAGAGAGATGACTTGTATTAGATTTTGTGTATACGGTGCTGCGTGTGTAAGACTGGCATCAAATATTAATACAGTTTACTTCAGAAGAAAGAAATCAACAGGATTTCACCCAGTTTTAGACTAAACAAATCCCCTGTCGGTTCTTTGAATCTCGATGAGTGACGATTTTCAGTTGGCTCATGTCGTCGTCTGGTTGAGATAGTGGACTCTCCTGTTCATTTCTTGCCTATGGAAATGGATTGGGGGGGGGGGGGGGGGAATAGATGTGGCTGCAAAGTGTAACAATGGACGGAAAACTTTGAATTCGTTTATATTGGTAAACATCGTAACCCCTCTCTCCCCTCTCTCTCCCTCTCTCTATCCCCCTTTCTCCCCCTCTCCCTCTGTCTCTGTGCACTGCCACAGGAATGTGCAATGAAATAAATGCACACCACTGCTTCTCAAAATATAATCCACACAATTGCTGAGATTACCGAACCTAATCTGGAAAATTATAAAATTACAATTTCAAAAACAAAACAAGCAATTAAGCCTGTTCCATTCTGAACACAGGACGTGTTAGCGCATTTTCATGTTATGTATCAGTACGTTTGTTAGCTTTCAGTAAATATTTGTAAATTTTGGAAATGTTTATAAATTCAATTGTGTAATGCATATATCTGTAAAAAAAAAATATTATAAAGACGTTTCTTTATATTTGAAAAAAAAATATTTTCTCTTAAATCTAACTACAAGTGGTTTGTGGTTACTGAAATAGGACTCATAATTGAAAACATTCGAAATTGTAGTCATTTAATCGTCCGAAAACTCCGTCAATTGTTGCATAGCTCTGATACTTTCAATTAAACTCAGAACACAAGCTTACTATTTCATTTGATGAGTTTCTTAATAAATCTTGGTGAAACTACGTGCTGCAGTATTTCGCACCAAATGAATGGGTTATTGAACGTACAAGGTGTAAAATGGGGCTATATATATAATATATAAGCCCATTAGGAGCCCTGAAGCCCGACCCTCAGAGGTCCTATCGCGAAATGAACTTTTGATGTACACATGGCAGGCCAAGACCTACAAAATGATATATACATCATGGGTCTAGGACTCATGGTTGCTGAGATATAGGGCGCTCCTTTATTAATATAGCTTATATAGTAAAAAACGGTACTTTATAAGCCCCCTTTTACGGCCCTCAGAGGTCAGATCGCGAAATGAACTTTTGCTGCACACTTGGCAGGCCAAGACCTACAAAATGATATATACATCATGGGTCTAGGACTTATGGTTGTTGAGATCTAGGGTGATGACGGACAGACAGACAGACAAAACGGGGACAATAGAACATTTTTTTTCGAAAATGCTCTAAAAAAATATGTACGGCGGAAACATGGGTGGTGGTAAAGGGGGTGGGGGAGAGAGATAAACTATTGCTGAGGAATATTTTGTACAATAACAGCTGTTGCTAATTAGCTGCACGTTGTCACTGGGTCTGGTGGTGGGTGTGTTTTTTGTTTACCTTTTTGGGAGTCTCCAGTGTTGTTTTATATATTTACTTTATAAGTTGTGAAAGACGTGTCATTATCAGGCCTGCAGTGGTAGGTAGATGGACGGTGCGTCATACTTTGAAACCACTTGCCAAAACTTTACACCAGCGATGTTCATTTATGTTGGTGGGTTTTTATTTTTTATTATAAACATAAGAAACTGTCCGTTTACCACACGGTCCGATGGCTTGCTTGCTTGATTCAAAACAAAAAAAAAATAACAGTAAACATCTATACCTGAATACACGAGATTCTCTCATTATAGTTTGACATACTCTCAATGTAGTTTGATTGAACTGAGTGGGCTCCAAGAGACAAGAAGAGCCGGTCAATTAAAGGCACTTTTGGCGGGATGGAGGTGGGGGTGTCAGCTGTAGACTTTGTGTTATGGTTACAACCCAAAAAAAAAAATGTTCAGTTGGTTTATCTGTGTGTACAACGTTTTGTTTTGTTTTGTTAATTCTTCCACCCACCGTGTCCGAAAACTGCCCGCCATTGACACGTCATTGTGTGAACACATATTCGGTTGACCAGTCACAAAAAAGACCTCCGCCTTCTGGGAAACGTGTTTGTGGCTCCAGTGTAGTTTGTGGCTCTAGTGTAGTTTGTGGCTCCAGTGTAGTTTGTGGCTCCAGTATAGTTTGTCGTGTTTTCTAATTGTGGAGATCACCGCCTTGACGTATTGTACGAGACGACGGAGTTGTTTTTTTCTTTACAGGATGAAACTTTAACATCGGTGTCTTGTAAAACTGAAGACAGAAACACCAATGTCCATGTAATTATCTATTTATCAGTAGCCCGGGGATCACACACAGACACACAGCCCGAGGGTCAGATTTCAGTGGCTAGATACACGGTCGTCTGCTTGTCATAGTTTATATGAACATCGGCGGCCTGGCCTGGCCTGTCTGAAGTCGCACACGCACGCACCTACTCGATCAGGCATCGTGTCTGGTGTGTGCCGGTACTCAAACCCTGAACTTGTAGCTGTGGAGAATGTGATACTGTGTAATTACCGACACGGTCTGGCGTGTGTGCTCACCACCGCTACAGATGTGTGTGTGTGTGTGTGCTGGATGCTGTCCTTGTTGAGTAATGGACTATTCTCCACCTACCCACCCTCCCTCCCTCCCACACGCACACAGACACGCGCCTTTCTCAAGTCACTTTCATACGTCGTGTGAAATCACAGTAGTATTTCTCGATGCGCGTTCGGTGACGTACGGATGAATGGATCTGAATCATGGGTTCCTGCTACTCCAAGACGAAGAACCTCCGGAAAGGAAAAGGCGTCGCCATCAAGTACCGCCAGCCAGAGGTGGCGTATCAGAAAGTTCCAGAGGTAGGTTTAGGTTTGGCCAGCGGTACCGCTGTTTCACTATACTGCACTAGCTAATTAATTATATTCATTTGTTCCCCACTAATTATGTACTGTAACATATGAATACAAAAGTTTTAACGACAATCTTTTACTACGCCATTTACCCAGCGAGATACCGGAGGATCACTTTAGAAATAAAACTTTGGCCATTAACATGTTAGTTTTAGAGTTTTTTTTTTTCAATCCAGTGTTTGTGTGGTATTATAATAAGTTACCGAATCACTGTGTGTGTGTGTGTGTGTGTGGTATTATAATAAGTTACCCAATCACTGTGTGTGTGTGTGTGTTGTAGGTCCATGTAGTTGGGGTTTTTTTTTTATAGCGGAATGTTGAACAAATGTCTCACTTTTTTTTATTTTTAAATAATGTATTATTGCACCTATTACCTTATCGGATTTGTGTATTGCATTTGTGTTCGGTTACTGAAATAGTGCAGGAGACTTGAGAGTGAATCTGCTTAATCAGTATTTCTTGTCTGTGTGATGTGTTTGAGTAATCTATAGACTTGTTGATTTAAAGCCATAGCTCATATGTAATTATTTTTTTTAAATATACATGGTTTGTAATTATGCTTAAGCTTAGCGATATGTATCAATATAAAAATCAACAGTAGTCTATGTATATACCCTAGTCTCTGGTCGTACTTGTATATCTACAGGCGGCCCTCGACTTTTGCACATTCTACTTTCGCACAATTCGCTATTTCGAACATTTGTAAAAAATATATATTTTTAAGCGTGTTCTTAGAATCGTCCATAAAAGCGCTAGTGAAGCACTTTCAGTAATTTCCGACTGTTTCCGTATTCGCAGTGGCTACGGTTACGCCCAACGCGCATGCGCTCTAGACGGACTTTTTTTTTTTTGCTGAATTTTTTTTCGGGGTCCAGCTATAGATATTGTTCCTATCCCTAACCCTATCCTTAACCCTAATCCTATTCCTAGCCCTAAAAAAAAAATAGTCCGTCTAGAGCGTAACCGTAGCCACTTCGTTCCGTATACCCGGTCTACATAATTTCCGGTCTATACTCGGTCTTTCTCCGCCCTTGTTGTTCCCGAAGCAATCGTTTTTTTTGTAATGTCATGATCGCCATTTTGAAAGTCATTTAGTTGGTTGTGTTCTGTTTATGTTATTAATATTTCCCCTCTACTATATCGAACATTCAACATTCGCCACACACTTTCAGGAACCAATTATGTGCGAAAGTCGAGGGTCGCCTGTATTTTTAATTGTACTAATCAACTTAAGACTTTTGACAAAAAGCTTCTACCATATTTAATGCTTTACTTGCTTCATTATTTTAACTGTTTAGTCTAAGAATACAAAGTGTAGAGAACGGTTTTTTTTTACCGTTCTATAGATGTCCCCCCGGGGTGGGGGGACTCATTAATGGGGTGTTCTGAGATCAACACAACAGCCGCCATATTGCCGACTGTAGTGTTAGACGAACTCGTCAATCTACCTGCACCCCTTTAGCACTAAACGGATGTTAGTTTCATGGCGCCAATTGTTGTATATGTCAGTTCAGGTAGCTTTGATGTGCTTTGAAATTCTCTCTCTCTCTCTCTCTCTCTCTCTCTCTACAGTGTGTGAAGTCCATGTGAGGAAATCTCTTGGATACTATAAACCTCTTATGGGACGGTTGATTTATATCGTGCCCTTCTTTCATCCCCCACCATAGCCGATAGTGCAGTGGCCATGGAGGCGCCACGGGAGATAAAGCGGGAAATTTTACCTTGATCTGAAATATCCTTTGGTCCTCACCGGAGATCGAACTAATGACCCCACAGATCGATAGTCGAGCGCTTTACCTCACGACCGTCCGTCCGCCGCCTGTACAGTAGAACGCTCTATTTTTGTGATATAAAATGTAATTGTCTATTGTAATATATATGCAAGCGTTAGTGTGTGTTTAATGGAGTTGGGGGTATAAACGAGCCTTTTAATGGACAGTCGGATATTGAGAAGATTAAGACATAATGGTTACATTACTTGTGTGTGTGCTTTTTTTTTAAACCGTACAAAGACTATTAAGTGACATTTACCATGGCATCTGTACATTTTGACGATAGTTTAACATCACCACAATAGAGGATGTCTGTTGTTTGTCACTGTCATAGCATCGCTTAGTTTACTACCATCATGGGGCACAATTCGACATCAGTCCTTTCTGACATTGTAATAGATTGGCATCCTGCTGTCTGCAGTTCACTTTACTTTTCTTTGTTTTATGATTAAACATTATAGTTTTATGTTTCATCATTGTCTCACTGACCTCAGGTCACTGAAAAGTGTAAGTTATGTGTAACTATTCTACTGTCTGTAAAACATTTGTAACTACTAAACATGTCCACGTTGTCTCTCTGACCTCAGATCACTGAAGAGTGTAAGTTATGTGTAACTATTTTACTGTCTGTAAAGTGTACATATGTAACTAAACATGTCTCCATTATTTCTCTGACTTCAGATCACTGAAGAGTGTAACAGTCTGAAGTTGTCATTGGCCACAGCTCAGAAGGAGAGAGAGGCGGCCCATGAGCAGGTCCAGCATTTGAATCTCCGGGTGCACAGTCTTGAGAACCTGGTCAGGGTAAGTTACTCCACCCACTGTACAGTCATACAAGTGTACCTTCTACATGACCCGCTGTACCGCCATACAGCTATACATTCTACATAACCCGCTGTACCGTCATACAACTGTACATTATCTTGCCAATTTTCCTACTTTAGAATGTGATTTATTTTATTCCACCTGTGGTCACATATTTGACAGAGTTAACGTAACCAGGCCCGTAGCCAGGAATATTGGATTGGGGGGGGGGGCCGAAGACATTTTCGGGGGGGGGGGGGGCGAAGAAATCTTTTTAGGGGGGGGTGCCGAAGAAATGATCATGGGGCACAGAGACTGATCTAGGCAACTTTGACCGGGAAGGGGGGCAAAACATTGACGGGGGGGGGGCGGCAAAACTGTTTTCATTGTTGAAAATGGGTCTAAGAACAAAAAATATTTCGATAATTTAATGATGTATTACCTAAACTTGCGATAACGGGGGGGATGTCCCCCCGGCCCCTCCCCCTAAATCCGCCCCTGATGGGGTAGAAGAAATGTTCGGAGAAGGGGGGGCGTAAATGGAGGCGAGAAGCGCCAAAAGCTTGCGTACGGACAGGAGGGGTTTGGGGAGGGGATCTCAGTGAGTCCCCTCCCCAAGAAATTTTTTGCAGTTCAATACCTGGAATGATGCATTTTAGTACCGATTGTTTAGCTATTAATTAGAAATATATAATTTTAACTATGTTTCAAAAAATGCATGGCATGTTGCAGTTTTGTTAAAAATAATTTAAATAGTAAAGCGTTTTAATGATAAAAATGTATTGAGGCTGAACAATTTCTTATTCCTGTTATAAATATATTGACCATTTGTTCTGCTACACAATTGTTACATAATAGATACCTGATTTATATTATTATACTGTTTGTTTAACTTACAACCCAGGATGAACTACAAAGATGCACGAATATAGCTTAGCTATTTGTGTGATATTTCTTTTAAAATATTGAAAACAAAGAACAGATCTATCAACAACAACAGTCGCAATTATTCAATTTAAAATAAATTAATTATGCTAAAAAGTAAATTTGCAAATTAAATAACATCAATCAGAAATCACTGAGTTTGTACTTTATTATTTTATTATACATATGTATAAAAATGAAGTCAGAAGTCAATGTTATTTTATTAACTTATTTAAGTTGCTAGTTGTCCTCAGAAGATACCAATATATAAAACTATTACAAGGTTGCGAACAGAAATCGACAGAAATTTCGGGCCCCTGGGCAGGGGTGACACGGCCCCCGTGCTGATATTAATATTTTAAAAAGTTGATTGACATGCTCAGTCCGGGTCCCTAAAACTCGCCGGGCCTCTGGGCATTGGCTTCCCCTGCCCCCACCCCACACTCGTCGGCACTGGTTGCGAACTTATATTATAATACGTTTCAAATTTGCAAACGTCGTGGTTTAGCACTGAATTTACCTAAAAATGTTTCAGCATTCAGATTGTCTGTTAAATCTTTTTTCAAATGTAAGCAGGAAATGATTGCTTAGACACTTATGTAACATTGATCTGCGATATGGGGTGAGCATTTGTGTGAGGGTTGAGAAACTGTTCTCACACACGGCTGTTGAAGCCCCAAATGCCAATGCTGCCCAAAATACCCAGAAGTGAACTTCAATAAGATTCAATCTTTTATGCCCAAAAATTAGATAGGCTATATATGTAAGAAAAATAGCCTGAATGATTGCCAAAATATAAACTTTTAAGTTTTTATTGTTATTGATTTATTGAACAAAATGATTGATGTTTTACAGGCGTTATTATTAAAATTTTGTCAAAAAGCTCAAATCATGCACGGGGGGGGGGGCTCAGGTCATGCACGGGGGGGGGCTCAGGTCATGCACGGGGGGGGCTCAGCCCCCTAGCCCCCCTCTGGCTACGGGCCTGTAACGTCTTAACCATGGGCTTTCATAGACCACTTGGAAGTCAGTTCATTTCCATGCACACCTCTTCCATAGAGACATCCCACTAAACATACACACAAGTAGATAGTGATTTTGACGCGTCTCGTATGTTAAAATGTGATATTGCGGAGACTATTTCACTTTAAGACACTAACCGAGTTGGTTTTATTTTTTTTTATGGCATCACCATGGGGATGACCTCTGACACTGGCAATGTTCTATTGGCAAAGCTTCTGGCTCGATGCGTGTCGTTTAGTTTATTTCTACAACGTGATATTCATTTATTTCAAAATCAAATTTGCATTCATCCCTTTGCTTAAAAAAAAAATAATGGCAACACAATTTGCCCGCCGCCTTCTTTACAAATGATATTTTCAATCTCATCTTGCGACGAGGCTGAGTGCTGTGTCTAAAAATAGCCCCAGTAATGAACCTCGGCAGGGATTTTTTTTTTTGTGTGCACTGATTTCATTATCTCCGCCACCACTTATGGAAATGACGTCATTATTATTCAAATGTCAACCTGCTTCACAGAAAATTTTTAGGACTCATTCAGTAATTTGTCGTCTGCACAATAATCATTATTACAGAATTTTTGTTCATTTTCCTGCGCTTGATTTTTTTTTATGTGATTGGAGGTTTGTAAATGTGGGCAGAGAGAGAGAGTTACAATTTATTTTGAAACGAAATCTTTTAAAATAAAAGATATATTTTACAGTGGAAAAAATAAACATTGGCATACTTAGCACGCACTTGCTACGGCACCAGCAAGTCAGAACTCGTATTATTTTTGTCCAAGTACCAGACATAGATATTGCTCCACACCCTAACCCTATCCCTAATCCTAACCCTATATTTAAATATTTTTAAAAATATTTTTTTTTTAAATTGCAACTTTTGATGATTATAGGTCAGTGTGACTTTCAAACGCTAACTTGCTGGTGCCGTAGCCAGTGTGTACTTAGCAACCGTCTTTTCCAAAGTTTAAGGGACAAGATTTCCACAGAGTAGATATATTATTAAAAAGTTACGCATAACCAATGTCGGACTGGGTCTGAAAATAGGTAATCTCTTATTTTACCATCCAAAATTATTTTGATACATATTATTGATACTTTACCTCTATAAACATTCCAAAATCATAGTATTGATTGTTATTTATTAAAAGAATAAGAAAAAAATAAAAAAAAATGTGTTTAAATGCATTAAATAAATTTTAAAAAAGGTCCTCTATATTCTATATAAAATACTGCCAGCCATGTTAAGAGATGACCTGAATTGTTTACAAAAAAAGACAGCTGCCAACTACAAGATTATTAAAAAAAACTGAAAGATAAGACGGTACCTTCGGAAAATTTATGCCCATCACTTAAAAGGGCATAACCAAAATTATTTAAACCAAATTTATGTTAGGGGGATAGCTACTCTTGGGGCCCCTAGGGCCGTTTATCTTGTACCGCTACGTATAAGGTGTAGAACGGGGCCCTAAAAATGACATACTTATTAATATAGCTTATATAGTAAAAAACGGTACCCTTACAAACACAGACGCTTAGCCCTCAAAAGGCATGACCAAAATTATTTAAACCAAATTTATGTTAGGGGGATAGCTACTCTTGGGGCCCCTAGGGCCGTTTATCTTGTACCGCTACGTATAAGGTGTAGAACGGGGCCCTAAAAATGACATACTTATTAATATAGCTTATATAGTAAAAAACGGTACCCTTACAAACACAGACGCTTAGTCCTCAAAAGGCATGACCAAAATTATTTAAACCAAATTTATGTTAGGGGGATAGCTACTCTTGGGGCCCCTAGGGCCGTTTATCTTGTACCGCTACGTATAAGGTGTAGAACGGGGCCCTAAAAATGACATACTTATTAATATAGCTTATATAGTAAAAAACGGTACCCTTACAAACACAGACGCTTAGCCCTCTTGGGGCAAGACAAAAATTATTTAAACCTATTTTATGTTAGGGGGATAGCTACTCTTGGGGCCCCTAGGGCTGTTTATCTTGTATCGCTATGTATAAGGTGTAGGATGGGGTCCTCAAAATGACATAATTTTTAATACAGGCTATATTAGAAAAAACGGAGCCATCAGAAACGCTGTTTCCCAGCCCTCAGAGGGCTTGACCAAAATAAATCAAACCTATTATATTAGCCTCCCATCAGTTTCACCTTCATTGGCCTGTCTGTTACGACCACTTCAGAATGAAGTATGAGCCTATTGGACGAATACCATCTCTATCACCTTTTATCCACACTGGTACAATTTTCATCGTTAATCACTCATGGTCAGCTAGCCCGCCCTTTTGGGAGGTGAGTGTGAAATGGAGAAGGGGTGGTGGTGGAATGGACCTTCAGATAAGGTAGACTAAGTAAGATTTCTTTTCAGTCTAGCAATTCGTTTGTTGTCGGTCGGTATCTTAACAGGAATTTCACGTTTTTATGTGAAAGTTCTTAGATCTGTTGACCAGCGCTCGAGTGGTCGAACGGCCTGGGCAGAGGAGATAGCGTCTGAATTGGAGGAACAAAGACTAAGTGGGATTATTAAACGTTTCGAATAACCTGTTTAATCCAATACCCCTCCCCCCTCTTTTCTGTGAGTAACAGGTGAAATAAGGCAGGGGGTGGGAGGCTGGGTCTTGGGACTTTTTACATAAAATTATGCAACGTGACATCATTGTGACATCTGGAACATTCCATGATAGATCAGTTTAAAACTTTGTTACAAATATAAGCAGTATGTAAAGTTTCACTTCAGTATTTCATACTAATTTGTAGAGAGAGTTTGATTTTCTTTGGATTTTCATTCTTCATCTTGGAAATAGTGATTGCTTTGTTATTGAATTTCCTTGTTATAGCTGCTAATTCAGATAAGTACACTTCCACTGTGTTCTTAATTTTTTAACCTCATCCTTGTTTTTTTTTTCTTTGATAGACAGATAAAAAAAAAGCTTTTGTAGTTTCAATCTTAACAATTTTTGTCAATACAATTTCAATTAAGTAAATCTTTTTAGTACATTGCAACTTGTTATTACAACACGAGTGATCAGAACTTAATTGAAGTTAGCTCATTTATTTGACATAAAACAAGATTTATTGCAGTGTCGAATTTAACTTTGTAATGGCAGGTAGACCTAGAAATCTTCGTTTCAATATAGTAGATCCTCAAAATATTATGGACCATGAAGCCATTTTACAAGAAATGTGGAATCTATCTGGTTTAGAAAGAGAAATGCATAACCAAGAATCGTCTATTCAGTGGTTAGCTGTTAGGCGTCTATTGAGAAATAATATGCAGTGCACCACGTGCAATGTGTTATGTTATCTTGGAAATCATAATACCGGTATCGATGGGTTTCGCTGGGTTTGTCCGACATGTCACTTAAAAAAGAGCATTAGATTTAATTCTTTTTTTACGAGAAGCCATTTGTCTCTCAAAACTATAAGTCAGATTATTTATTGCTTTGCATACAACTTTTCCCAAAAATCCACCAAACGCGAAACGAACATACTCCAAGAGAACAATTTGGTCGACTGGTTTAACTTTCTTAGGGAGGAAATGTCCACTTATATGAACCGCCGGCCGATAGAAATTGGTGGGGTAAATGAAAACTTTGTTGTGGAAATAGATGAATCAAAGTACTTTCATCGTAAATACCACAGGGGTACTTGGAGGGAAGGCCATTGGGTATTTGGTGGTGTAGAAAGGGGAACAGGGAAATGCTTTTTAGTTGAAGTTCCCGATAGAAGGGCAGAAACCTTAGAAGCCCTGATATTGCAACATGTAATGCCAGGCACCCATATCATATTTGCAAGAGTTTGTGTTTCGAAATCAATTTAAACACCAAAATAAATTTTCCACTATTCTTTGCGTAATTAGTGAAAACTACAATATTTAGACAAAAATATTTTACATGGCTTCTATCCCCATAAAATATAATGAATTTGTTTCAATTTTCTTTAACCGTTTGGCACTGCTTTATTTTTCTAATAAGTCTAATATTACATATAAATCATTATGTCATGGTTGAGTCATTTTCAGGGCCCCGTTCTACACCTTATACGTAGCGATACAAGTTAAACGGCCCTAGGGGCCCCAAGAGTAGCTATCCCCCTAACATAAATTTGGTTTAAATAATTTTGGTCATGCCTTTCGAGGGCTAAGCGTCTGTGTTTGTAAGGGTACCTTTTTTTACTATATAAGCTATATTAATAAGTATGTCATTTTCAGGGCCCCATCCTACACCTTATACGTAGCGGTACAAGATAAACGGCCCTAGGGGTCCCAAGAGTAGCTATCCCCCTAACGTAAATTTGGTTTAAATAATTTTGGTCATGCATTTTGAGGGCTAAGCGTCTGTGTTTATAAGGGTACCGTTTTTTACTATATAAGCTTTATTAATAAGTATGTCATTTTTAGGGCCCCGTTCTACACCTTATACGTAGCGGTACAAGATAAACGGCCCTAGGGGCCCCAAGAGTAGCTATCTCCCTAACGTAAATTTGGTTTAAATAATTTTGGTCATGCATTTTGAGAGCTATACATCAGTGTTTGTAAGGGTACCGTTTTTTACTATATAGGCTATATTAATAAGTATGTCATTTTCAGGGCCCCGTTCTTAACCTTATACGTAGCGGTACAAGATAAAGGGGCCTAGGGGCCCCAAGAGTAGCTATCCCCCTAACATAAATTTGGTTTAAATAATTTTGGTCATGCCTTTTGAGGGCTAAGTATCAGTGTTAGTAAGGGTACCGTTTTTTACTATATAAGCTATATTAATAAGTATGTCATTTTTAGGGCCCCGTTCTTAACCTTATACGTAGCGGTACAAGATAAACGGCCCTAGAGGTCCCAAGAGTAGCTATCCCCCTAACGTAAATTTGGTTTAAATAATTTTGGTCATGCATTTTGAGAGCTATACATCAGTGTTTATAAGGGTACCGTTTTTTACTATATAAGCTATATTAATAAGTATGTCATTTTTAGGGCCCCGTTCTACACCTTATACGTAGCGGTACAAGATAAAGGGGCCTAGGGGCCCCAAGAGTAGCTATCCCCCTAACATAAAATTGGTTTAAATAATTTTTGTCTTGCCCCATAAGGGCTAAGCATCAGTGTTTGTAAGGGCACCCTTTTTTTTACTATATAAGCTATATTAAATGTCTTTTTCAAGGCCCCATTCTACACCTAAGATATAGTGATAAAAAATAAATGGCCCATTGGGGCATCAAGGGCGTCTACCCCACTAACATAAAATGTGTTTAATCATTTTCTTCATGCCCTATGGGAGTCAGGCTTTACTGCTTCGCATGGTACTGTTTTTCCTATATAATCCTTTGTTAAGTATGCCCCATTAGTTTCTTCATTGTAAAATGCTAAATTGGCAGCAACATCACTGGAATTCGGTCGTGTTTTTTTAAATTGTTAAACAGAAAATATACGGAACGAAAGAAAATAGTAAAGAAAAGTGTTATAAGTTGCAATTTTTTTGCGATTAAGTAATAAAAATGAACAAAATATTGTCTAAAATGGATTATATTGATGTGAAATCATTAATACTATGATTTGGGAATGTTTATATAGGTAAAGTATCAATAATATGTATCAAAATAATTTTGGATGGTAAAATAAGAGATTACCCAATAGTGGATAGGGGCACAAACTTCATGGTGCCCATTCTTCACTGGTCAAGTAAATTTAATGGCCAGTCCACCACTGGCATTTTATAGATAGATAGATATACATGAGCAAGTAGGACACATCTCATTGACATCAAAAATGTTTACCTTTAATTTATTTTATTTATATTACTACATATAAACACTCCATAATTGTAAGGCCCTTCTATCAAATTTAGCAGCCCACATAATATAACCCAGGTTTCAAAGCTATTCCACAGTGAAGTTGCAGTGATATATTTGCATTAATGTGACAATATACTTTTATTTTTTTGTCACTGTTTAGGACCTACAAGAATCAGCCGAGTCAGTGGGGAGATTAGAGAATGAACGTAAAGCTGCCGTATCTAACCTGCACCAGAAACAATCTGAGTTTGAGACATTACAGAAGGTAAGGTGCTGCCCTTAAGATGGTAGACACAGACTCAACCAGATCATGTGAAGTTATTCTCACAGTAGTTCCATTTTGTTCCCACATCACTTCCATTTTGTTCCCTTAACACTTGCATTTTTTAATATTTTATTGATTGTTATTTCCCCACTTTTAGTCTGTTGAATCCTTTTCAAGGTCATTAAGTTACCACATCAGTGGCAGCACTATGTTTTCACACTTGAGCTATATTGTCTATTATGTTCCCACACTATTCTTTCATGTTCTCCACATTTATTCCAATATGTCCCTAACTACATCAGCATGTTACTATGTCAATACAATACAGGTCAACTCATCACTTGAGTGTGAGCACACTGAGGTCGTCTCCAAACTCAACCAACAGATTCAAGAGCTAGAGGACAAGAGGAGGAAAGAAGAAGAAAGGAGAGAAGAGTTGGCCCGGGAAGTACATAGGCTTCAGAGAGAGGCTCAGGCCAAACAAAGAGCCATAGAAGAGGCAGACAGACTGAAGGAAGAACTTGTCCATCTCAAGAAGAAAGCCGCATCACTACCAGGTTTGTGGTCTGTTATATAAAAAAAAAAAAAAAAATTCTGTTTCAGAGCAGTGGCTTTCAACTTATGTTCTTTTGAAAGTATTTCTCAAAGCTGTGTCATGTGTTCCTCAAAAAAAAAAACAGATATTCCTTTTTAAATTGTTTTTAAAAAAAGTGGCTAACCTCTTGTGTGTGTGGCCAATTACTTCTACTCTTTTGAGTTATTTTCGTGAGCATCTTTCTTGTTTTCACCGCGACTTACTTTCATAAATGTTCACCACTCCTGAAGTAGATTCATTGTGAATGTTCCATCTGAAAAAATAAATCAGTTTAGTTTTCTCAGCTTCAAAAGGGTTGAAAAACACAGGCCTAAAGAATAAGTTGTTTTGCTTGTACATTTGTAATGGCCTTTTTACGTACAAAAGTAAGTTTCCTAAGCCCTGAAGTAACCACAGCGTATGAAAGGATTATGTGACTAGCACAATGTCCTGCTTCCTTTCATTCCCCAACTAAAGCCATTTAAAGCTGATATAATTGTTCATTAACAAGAAAACTTAGTCATGAATCATCATTTATTGTTGGATGTTCAACCAACTTTCACAAGAACCTGGAAAAACTCCCCCTTGACTCTCATCAAGGATTGAACACAGGACCCTCAGGTCGATAGTCAAGCCATCTACACCCTCGGCCACCTGTCCCATTATCTACATCTTCACCATAAGTAGCTGTCTAAGTGTTAATTTGGAGAACAATGCTCTATGTAGGTAGTAGAGACTAACATGACTTAGATTAGTTAGTTTAGATTTGTTTACCCCTGACGTGTATATTTGTGTCATTTCTGTTGTGGCTCTAAAATTTACATCACCGCCATGATTATACTTCCTGGGAGACTTTGCATAATTTGACTTTTGTTTTTTGATGAATTTTTTTTCATATTGTCAAAAAATAAATGCAGTGATGTTTCCCATCACTTGATTCTGGTTGAAGCACTTGTAACATGCAGCACTTTGATTGGTTCAATAGAAGACTGTGGACCTTTTTTTTTAGACAATTGACCTATATTATTACTGTTGTGTTAAGTTTACATTAAAGACCATCAGGGCTAATGAAGTGTAGAATTTATCTGTTTGTAATATGAAGGGAATTTTGTGGCTAGCACAAAGCCTGGCTGTCTTTATTTCCCGATCTAATGTCAGGTACCCATTTAATGCTGGTTGGAGTTGGGGGTCTTTGCCAAGATCTGATTTAAATCCCATGTCTCACCTTGGATCAGTTAGTTTGTTGTACTGCCAATCATTATTGTTTTAAATCATGTTTTTCATTTCATTTTGTCTGACCAGAAGACCCAATCAGTCAGAGTTCAGCCACTTAACATTCAAACTTCAGTATTAAATGTCAAAAAAATAAACTCCCTAGACCCCTGTATCTACATTTAAAATGGAATCAGTTTCTGTTACATCTTCTGTTTTAGGAAATTGCAATAGCGTAAACTGGAGGGTTGAATACAAGCTTATAGTTTTCATGACCAACTTTGCTCACATATTTGACCAGCTGACTGTAAATTCCATTCACTAATTTTCTTTTTTCCAATATCCTAGTTCTTTTTCCCTAAGCCACCATCCCACCACCCACCACGGCCACTCGAGGTCACATGACAGATTGATATTAGTAATTATCACAACTTACACCCAAGGTGCTGTCATTAGTCCCTCCACTCCCTGCACCAGCGATTGTGTAAAGGTCAGCCAAATTAATTGCTGTAGCCACCCCTTCTTTCCAAACTCCAATAAACGTAATCCTTTTTTTTTTTTCCACTCGAAGTTTTTGCAGAAATAATTGCTGCCGACATTAAATAGAGTTATACCCACACACACAATTAGCGATTTCATATTAGGCATAACGTTCTGGTGTTGTGTTTAAAACAATAACAGAAGCATTTAATAATGTAGAACTTGCATATGCAAGTTGGAGTACAACTATATCTTTGTGTTCATGTTTGTCAGATGATAATATTGTTATTGTTAAGCTAATAAAAAACTTCAAAACAAAGCTAACACTACCTACCACCAACAATACCAACAAAAACAAAATGGTTAAGATTTCTGGATTTTGTTGTCTGGCAGGGAACCATAAAGAGGAAGAAACTGATGAAAAGGAGGAACTAGATCTGACAATAGTGGAAGAAGAAATGGACAAGAAATCTCAGGTAGGGGAAATAGTAGTTTTATTATAACTTTGTTATCAGTATAGATTAATTATTATAGGGGAGATAGTTGAACATGATTAAGCTAGTAATAAATCAGAGAATTTATCGGCAGTTAATTTAATAAGGCTTTTGTGTTCAATCAGATTGGTTTCTTTTGTTAATCTGTACATTTGAAAAGTAAGTAACCTGCATATGTTCAGGTGAAGATAATTCTAATTATCTTTTACATCATGCTCAGTAAAACATTGACTTTTATGACTTCCCATTTTTTTTGCAAATTTCTCAACTCTTATAGTAATGTTAATGTTATTTTTTATAAAGTCATTGTATCTTCAAAGCATATTGATTTTATGATGTAATACTTATAAAACCTACAAAAAAGCAGATTAAAAGTAATACACTGCCAATAAGATTCATATTTATAAATAAAACCCACCAAAGTAATTGTTAAATTTATTTCACCAAATTATTCATATCTAATTAAATATATAACAACTGAATGCACAGGGCCTAAAATTTGGAGACCCACAAACGAACAGAAACACAGTAATTGGGGATCTGCCTTTTATGTATGTGTAATAAATGAAAACACAAGATCAGTCTGTTATTTAAACTTGTCTCTCTCCTCAGTATCCCAGTGAACATGCTGCCTCTGAAAGTCTGCTCCATGCTTGGGCCCACAAGGGCCCCATCCAGGTCTACATGGCCAAGTACAACTATGACCCGTTTGAGTATTCACCAAACGAGAACCCAGAGGCTGAGCTGCCCCTGACGGCCGGGGACTATGTCCTGGTGGTGGGAGAAATGGATGAGGTCAGTCTTATGATAAATTGATTGACTTACAGATAAATGTTCAGTGGCCAGTTGATGCAATGTTATTTTTATTCCCTTTGATATTTGTTAACTCCCTGATAAACTTTGAATGGTCTATTTAAACAAAAAAAAATATATGTTTTATCATTCTTAAGTTGGTCACTGTTTGTGTTAGTTTTTTTAAAGGATTTGAAAATATTGGATGTGATAAAATTTTCATATTATAATTTCGTCTATTTTTTTGTCTTTGTCGTCTGAGTAAAATATTGCTATATTTCATATTGATACATTTGTTATTTTAAAAAAAAAAAGATTTTTTTTTTTTTTGTGAATATGAACAGAGATGAAAAAACAAAAAATCTTTGTGCAGCCATAAAACTAAATTCTGTCAAATTCAAAAACTCTTATTATCTTTAACAAAATATTTCTTTTTTTATTATAACTTATTTTGTGTTTTTTATCTATCTTTAGGATGGTTTCTTCGATGGTGAATTGATTGATGGTAGACAGGGATTAGTGCCATCCAATTTTATTGAGAAAGTAGAAGGTATTTTTTTTTTTACACTTTGGAAGGCTTATTTTTAAAACGTTAACATTTTCAAAGATTTTATGTTTTATTTTGGGTTTAGTTTTAGCAAGAAATTTTTTTAATACTGAATGTTCATGGACTGCTGTACATCTCCAAAATAAATTCAAATCAACTTCATCAGTAGCTCCATCAAACCTATTCTCAGTATTAGATGTTTGAGCCGTAATTAAATTTATTGATTGTCTGAATCAATAGGTCTATTCAAGAACCTTTTTCTGGGATTAATTATTAAAAAATTTTTTTTCACTGCGTTTGGGGGGAGGGGGGGATTTTGTAGGTTTAATAATTAAATAAAACATAAGACGATGAAATTTATCAGTCAAATGCCCTGTTACTGAGGTTCTATTTTAATAATGAACTTGAACTTCTACTTTTTTTATTCATGTTTCATCCAGATACATGTAACTTTTTCCTGAAATCTTATTTTTTTAATTCCTTACACCTTATATTTGTATTTACAAGATCAGTGTTTTAACAAATGTAAAATCTTTAAATAAGTATGAGGTAATAAAAATGTTAGCCTAAATGTTTTTTGTTACTTCAGATGATGACCTGTCAGAGTTCCACGCAGCATTGCTTCAGGCAGGTCACGGTGACTACAGTAGTGCTAGCACACCTGTGGTAGCCACAGCCATGTCACCCACGCCATTGGCCCGCGGCAGCGCCAAGATCAACAACAATAACAATGAGATGAACTTTACGCTAACCGGCTCTCAGAACCAGAAGATGGACACGCAGAGTAAGGAAATTTTGCTGTAGACTTTGTTGTGCTGTTATATAGATTGTTATGTTTTGTTACAGACTGTGTTGTGCTGTTACCGACTGCATAAATAATAATAAGAGTTATTTTATGTACAAGTAATGTAAGAGCCACACTTAAGTTGAAAGAGAAAAAAAATAGGAAGTGTGTGTTGAGGTATTCAGAAAATATATACCTGACTTTTTAGTAAAATTTCATAAACACTCTCCTGTGTACTACACATTTGTGTAATTTTTATGGTTAGGAACAATTTTTGTATGTTTTCCGACATAAATGACACGGTTCTTCAAATTTTTTGCATTTAATTATGATAAAAATGCTATTAACTGATACAGAAATTAATGCTTGATGAAAATTTAACATATTTAATTTGATATTTTTTTTTTTAATTTCTTAATATTTTTTTTTTAATTTCTTAATTCATTCTTTGCTACTCTTACAGGGGTCCTAATAATTCAGTGGTAGCCACACTAATAAACTAATTCAGTGGTAGCCACACCAAACTCAAAAAGTGTGCTTGTTATTAACCTGTTGTTCCACAATCTGTTGTTGCACAATTTTTTTTATCAACTGTGATCTATTTGATTAAGACATGTGTAGGGCTTGTTGTATGATGTTCTTTTATGTTGAAAAATCTTTGGGGGCCTAAGAAACTAGAATGAGTCACCTGCCGAGAAAGTAATATAAATGTGTGCCAGCGTCAATGTATTCCTAGATGGAGGCCACAACTCATTGTTTTGTTCAGGCAACATGTTGTATGTAGGACTTGTCTTATAGAAGGTCTTGGGTCAGCAAGTATGGCAGAGCTGATCTTTCTCTAGATCATATCTGGGATTCAGAATTCATCAACATTTGCAAAAATCAAAACGAGTCCAATGACCTTCTGTTTTATTATGTTTGATAGCGTATATTATTTTCTCTCATCTTCATGGGCAAACAGTGATTTTCTGGTCAAGCTCAGTCCACCCTCTGCTCCTCTCCTCTCATTCACATCACTGACATCTAATTGTATATTTCAAATAATGATCTGTCTAGTTTTGATCTGGCCCTTTCTGTCAAATTTAAGAACCAATTGTTGCCCGCGTTCCAAAAAGTTTAACCCCCCCCCACCCCCCCTGTTCTGTCTGTGTTTATTTGTGTGTGTGTAAGATGGCAGTAACCGTGGTATTGATCTCCCCATTCTGGACTCTGAGCCTGACATAAAGAAGTGTAATTCTAGGAAGATTAAGCTGTTTATTTGGTTGGGAAAAAAAAAACAAGCCATTTTAAGCGATGATTGTGTTATGGAGTCTGATTTTTTTTTTTTTGATGATTGATTTTATTGGTGTCCGCATTCTTTGGGTAGTCAGGATATTTGTTCATAACTGCATCAAGATTTTAGTGATTTCATAGAATTTTCTTAAAAAAAAAATATTTGCAATAAATACAATAGATGTTATTTTACCTCAATGTGTTCGTACATTGTATTTCAATTTATGCAATAATGTATTCTGTTTTCATTTCAGTGATATTATTTCTGACTTATCTTACTGTGTCTGTTTGTACAAATGTTGTGAAAACTTATTGTAAATATTTCAGACGGAAACAACAATCCTGATGAAGTGAACAGTGACCTGGAAGACATCGCTGAGATGGACGAGGATGCAGTGTCCGTACCTAGCAGGACAGTGCCCATTGGGGGATCCATAAATAACTGTATGTGATATCTTTTTGTCTTATTTCATGAAAATTGTTATTTATTGAATTCGCTATACAAAGTTCAGTTTACTAATGATTCACTATAAACATTTTTAACTTATAGATTCTTGTCTCATTTAAATATATTGTTATCATTTCTATAAAAAAAATTAGCTTCAGCCAAAGGTTGACTGAAATTTTTTATTTGATATCTTTTATTGATTAACTTGTTGTACATTCTACGAGATCAAAGATTGACCACAAATATTTTCATTTGACAGTGCCTCCAAGCCCAAGAGGGTTGTCCCTAGACAAGCAGCTCACAAACAGTATCCTCATCAGCTGGAAGGAACCGGAGCAGGTTGCCGGGCTGGAAGTGCAGTGCTATCACATATTTGTCGATGGCTGTTTGAAAACTTCCATCAAAGGAAATGAAAGAACAAAAGCCTTGCTGGAGGGTGTCAGCTCAAATGTGGTGAGTGTGGTTGGCAGTCTGGTGTCAGCTCAATTGTGGTGAGTGTGGTTGGCAGTCTGGTGTCAGCTCAATTGTGGTGAGTGTGGTTGGCAGTCTGGTGTCAGCTCAATTGTGGTGAGTGTGGTTGGCAGTCTGGTGTCAGCTCAATTGTGGTGAGTGTGGTTGGCAGTCTGGTGTCAGCTCAATTGTGTTGAGTGTGGTTGGCAGTCTGGTGTCAGCTCAATTGTGGTGAGTGTGGTTGGCAGTCTGGTGTCAGCTCAATTGTGGTGGGTGTGGTTGGCAGTCTGGTGTCAGCTCAATTGTGGTGGGTGTGGTTGGCAGTCTGGTGTCAGCTCAAATGTGGTGAGTGTGGTTGGCAGTCTGGTGTCAGCTCAATTGTGGTGAGTGTGGTTGGCAGTCTGGTGTCAGCTCAATTGTGTTGAGTGTGGTTGGCAGTCTGGTGTCAGCTCAATTGTGGTGAGTGTGGTTGGCAGTCTGGTGTCAGCTCAATTGTGGTGGGTGTGGTTGGCAGTCTGGTGTCAGCTCAATTGTGGTGGGTGTGGTTGGCAGTCTGGTGTCAGCTCAAATGTGGTGAGTGTGGTTGGCAGTCTGGTGTCAGCTCAATTGTGGTGAGTGTGGTTGGCAGTCTGGTGTCAGCTCAATTGTGGTGAGTGTGGTTGGCAGTCTGGTGTCAGCTCAATTGTGGTGAGTGTGGTTGGCAGTCTGGTGTCAGCTCAATTGTGGTGAGTGTGGTTGGCAGTCTGGTGTCAGCTCAATTGTGTTGAGTGTGGTTGGCAGTCTGGTGTCAGCTCAATTGTGGTGAGTGTGGTTGGCAGTCTGGTGTCAGCTCAATTGTGGTGGGTGTGGTTGGCAGTCTGGTGTCAGCTCAATTGTGGTGGGTGTGGTTGGCAGTCTGGTGTCAGCTCAAATGTGGTGAGTGTGGTTGGCAGTCTGGTGTCAGCTCAATTGTGGTGAGTGTGGTTGGCAGTCTGGTGTCAGCTCAATTGTGGTGAGTGTGGTTGGCAGTCTCATTAGTTTATAAGGTTATACACTGTAGCCAGATAGTCAGACTGTCATTCAAGTGGTTTTGTTGCACCTTCTGGGTTTATTGGAACATAGTTTATAAGGTTGTTTTTTTTATGTTTGTGTTTGAATGTGTTATTCACCTACAATTTTTACATAACATAATTTGCTCAAAGCCAACTGAAAGAATTCATAGCAGTTAGGAGAATTAAATCATTTAAAATTGAACATATCACTTTCACTCACACACACACACACACACAAATCATTAATTAAAACTAATGATTTCCATTTTAAATATTTGTGTGATTTCTCTTCATTGCTTGATTGATTGGCGAATTAGTTTTTCAATTATTCAATTAGTCCTGAATGCAATCCCTGTCTTAGAGGCTTGGAATTTAAAATGTCTTCATATTTCACTTGCTCAATTTCCCTGTCAGAAATGCAACTCATAAATTAACAAAACTGAATGGATTACCAAAAAAACCCATCTTTTTTATCATTGTGTTTAAGGTGCTTGAGATATTTAGTGAATGATGCATCCATTATCAACACAGATAAATCTGTCCATCATCAACACAGATAAATCTGTCCATCATCAACACAGATAAATCTGTCCATCATCAACACAGATAAGTCTGTCCATCATCAACACAGATAAATCTGTCCATCATCAACACAGATAAATCTGTCCATCATCAACACAGATAAATCTGTCCATCATCAACACAGATAAATCTGTGATTTAAATGCCCTCTTTTTTGGATATCCACTGGCTAATCAAAACTAGAAGTTAGATATTTTTTTTAAAAAAAAACATTGTCTGGCTTGGTCCCCTTCTATTAAATATCTTTAAACATAAGATTAAATTGAAATATTATTTCTCATGTTTCATGAAAACTTTTTATTTCATTTGTCATGAACTTTATAGAGTTCACCCTTTAATCAGATTGTACTTAATATCTATACATGCATATTGCTGTTTGCCTCTATGTTAATTCTAATTTAAGAACATAACAGTAATTAACTTTAAATTAACAGGGACAACATACTCTCAGCATTACTTGAGGGTTGTTGTTTTTATTGTTTATGTAAAAAGTTTAAAAATTGTATGAAACTATTACCTTGATACTGGCAATAATCATTAATACTACAGAAGCATAAAACTCCAAATCAATATATCTTCTGTATTTAATTTACACTTAAAATTATTTACCTTGTGTCTCAATAGGTAATACCCCCCCCACCCCCCAACCTATTATGCTAAGTACACTTATAACTGTTACTGAAAGCATGCTCACAACCCAGGTGTTATTTTAGCTTGATGAGTACCGTGAGGGCTGTTACATCAAGTGGCTATTGCACTGAGACACAGCAATATTAGGGGATGGGTCTTACGCTGATTGACCATAAGGGCTTCAACAGTCAGGTTAGCCCGGGGGGGGGGGAACCATAGTGCTTTAAAAATGGCCCTGACTAAAGTTTGGGTGTCACTTTTGTACTGAGCACAATCGACATGCTGTGGGCTGCTGGTTTCACTATCAGCTATGATAAGGATGACAGAAGGGTGTCAAACAGTCCCATTGGTGGTTTATAGGCTCAAACACAACATGTGTATGTTGTCTTAATATGTTGCAGTCCAAATGTTGTGTGTTGTCGTCTCATCAGTAACTAAAAACAACTATTTGTATTTCAGAACCACCGAGTGTGTGTGAGATGTTTGTCAAATAAAGGACAGTCCAAAGATGCCCAATGTACGATGTTGATTGGGAAAGGTAGGCAACTGTCCTCACTATAAATTCAATCTGTTTGGTCAAGTGTTATTGAATTCAATAAAACTTGACAAATGAATTTTAAGATGGCAAAAGTAACAAAATAATTTTTTTTAAAGGTAAAAATTTGTTGAAGAGATTAGTTAAACTTAGTATCATTTTCTATTTACAATACATGTACAATGTTAAGTGGTGAAATGCCTGTATATCATGTAATTCTTTGATAGTTGATTCATAATTTCTTCATATATAACGTCTTTGGCCTGTGGATTATGCCTAAAGAGTATATCTGTGTTTAATAAGTAGCTTATTTCTGTGTGTTATTGCAGCATATCTCATTGTGAGTATATAAATACATTTTAGATATGTTCCCCATCCCGTCAGAACTGAAAGTCTGCCATGTGTCACCAACTTCTGCCAGTTTGTCATGGCTGCCGGGAGACAGCAACTACCAACACTCTGTCATGCTGAATGGCAAGGAAGTCAGGGTTGTAAAACCTGGGGTCTTCAGATACACTCTGACAGGTGAAGTACAATCAGACAGTACACACATAGACACAGGGATGATGCTAACCACACACCCCTTTATATGCAGTAGTTACAGAAACAGATGAACTCTATACTTTATCTGCTCCATGGCCCTTTAGCCGGACAAAGGAACTTTTGTTTAATACATAGTCACATTGTCTTTTTAGGATCTGAATACTGTACTGGGGGGGGAGATACCACAATTACTGATAGATTTTTGTGTTTTTCTAAACTTTTGATGCCAATAATATAATGATACAAAGAACTAGTTTAAAAAAATAATAGAAACTTTGAAAAAATGGGTTAAAACTAAAAAAAAGGATTCGATTCCAGGAAATTTAAGTATCAGGAAATTGTCTAAAACTATTTGATTGCAATAGAGAGCATTCATTACCTTGATTTTTGTCTCTTCTGTGCAGGACTTGCCCCGGGCACATTACAAAAAGTTACTTTGATAGCTAAGAGTATTTCTGGTACTCTTATTGAGGAAAAGTCTCGTAAATGGGTAGAGAATGTCTCAGCCAGTATAGAGTTTCACACTCCTGAAGCAGGTAAGGACTGCATTATCTTGACTAGTTTGTTTGATGCACACAAGACAAATGTTTCATTGACTGTAGTTTGTTTGATGCACACAAGACAAATGTTTCATTGACTGTAGTTTGTTTGATGCACACAAGACAAATGTCTCACCCTAAATGTAATGCTGGATTTGTTTTATTTTTGTATATAAATATTACCATGTGTTTATTTCCAACTAGTTAATAAAAAAATCTGACTTGGCACGGGTTTGACCCCTGGGTGAAACAGTCACCTTTGCCCTAAATACCCCTTACATAATTAATTTCCTTTTACTCTGTGGTAAACTGAATAAATCTCTCATTGCGGGGTTTAGCTTACTGTGGTGACTCTAGTGCCTCCATGACCACTTATAGGATATAAGAGATTATCTCATCTTACTTATCAATCTAACACTAACTGCAGAGTCAGTGGATCATATCTAAACTACAAATTATGTATTTGTAAGTTTTATAAATTTGTACATATTATGATGCGTCTGATAAAACATAGTAATAACTGACAAGTATTAAGTGAGTAAAATTTTAATTTGGTTAATAAATTTCAACAAATTTAACATTTCTTTACTTCATTTGTGGGACGGATGGCCGAGTGGTGTAGATACTCCACTATCGACCTGAGAGTCCTGGGTTTGATCCTCTGTGAGAACCATGGACATTTTTCCAGGTGAAATTTGTTTCTAAGTCGTCCCACAAGTCCACCCAGCTTTAAATGGGTACCTGACCTAAGTTGGGGAAGTAAAGGCGGCTGAGCGTTGTGCTAACCACACAATCCCTTTATATGCCGAGGTTATAGAAACAGATGAATTCTACACTACATCTGCCCTGATTGCCCGCTAAGGCTAAGGGAACTTTACTTTTTTAGAGCATTTTCGAAAAAAAATGCTCTATTCTCCCCGTTTTGTCTGTCTGTCCGTCATCACCCTAGATCTCAACAACCATAAATCCTAGACCCATGATGTATATATCATTTTGTAGGTCTTGGCCTGCCAAGTGTACATCAAAAGTTCATTTCACAATAGGACCTCTGAGGGCCGGGCTTCAGGGCTCCTAAGGGGCTTATATATTATATATACACCTTGTACGTTCAATAACCCGTTCATTTGGTGCGAAATACTGCAGCACGTAGTTTCACAAAGATTTATTAAGAAACTCATCAAATGAAATAGTAAGCTTGTGTTCTGAGTTTAATTGAAAGTATCAGAGCTATGCAACAATTGACAGAGTTTTCGGACGATTAAATGACTATAATTTCGAATGTTTTCAATTATGAGTCCTATTTCAGTAACCACAAACCACTTGTAGTTAGATTTAAGAGAAAATAATTTTTTTTCAAATATAAAGAAACGTCTTTATGATATTTTTTTGTACATATATATGCATTACACAATTGAATTTATAAACATTTCCAAAATTTACAAATATTTACTGAAAGCTAACAAACGTACTGATACATAACATGAAAATGCGCTAACACGTCCTGTGTCCAGAATGGAACAGGCTTAATTGCTTGTTTTTTACTTCATTTGCTTTTATTTCATTTCCAAAAAGAGTTATTTGCTGAAAAAAATGTCCATCTTTGGCGATATTGCTAGTAGAAAATTAACATACTTAAATATCTCAATCCAAATAAAAATAAATAACATTTTGCATTAACAGGTTTTTAACAGATTGGTGTACCAGGTTTGGTTGTTTTAGAACCCTTGTTGCAAAATGTAATTATTGTCAATTATTTTATTGTGAATAGTTGTTGTAAAATTATTTGTATGTTGACTTGTGATTCAGGAGCACCAGAGCCCCCTCTGAATGTACAAGTTGAGTCAGGACCAAGGGAGGGAACTGTACTGCTCACCTGGCTGCCTGTGACCATCAACTCCTCAGGTGTCTGCAATGGTGCCATCGTGGCTGGCTACCAGGTCTGGGGCGATAAAAGAAAACTGAAAACAATCTCAGGACCAACATGTGAGACTAATTATTAAATAAGTAGATAAATAGAAACTGAAAGAATAATTTCATTAGGCTCTGTGAGATGATGCACATCCAAGCTGATCAGTTTGGGAACATTTATTCTCCTATGATAAAATAACACCTGAAGTTATCTATTCTATAGATATAAATACAATGTGCTATCTATTCTATAGATATAAATACAATGTGCTATCTATTCTATAGACATAAATACAATGTGCTATCTATTCTATAGATATAAATACAATGTGCTACCTATTCTATAGATATAAATACAATGTGCTATCTATTCTATAGATATAAATACAATGTGCTATCTATTCTATGTAAAAAAGAAAAAAAATAAATGCATAAAAACAATTTCAAAATAAATCAACCAATCAAGTCATTGTCGATTTAACTGGCTAAATTTTAAGAATTCTTAGCGAAGTAGAAGTAAAATACATTCTGTCCAATGATAGGATTATTGTTTTAGTTGAATTATTTGTAGCTCTAAAAAATTTCAAACCCAGCATTGCCGAGGGGATTATACTATTTTTTCTTTTTTTGTTTCTTTTCCATTTACCTTTTTTTAGTAGTCAGGTTCAAGACCACTTAACAACATTTTTTTACTAGAATTTAATATCATTTTTTTTTTCATTGTTTTCAAATTATTTGTCATACCTCTGTATTAGTTTAATACATTTGTAAAAAAAAATGATTTAACATTATTGGACTAGTGGAAGTAAATGAAATGTAAATAATTGATAGATCAGCTGATTTCATGAGATAAAATAGACTGATTTCATGATACATGTATACAAATACATGGATTTCATGCGATACAAATTCACCAAAGTACAAATTTAAGATATAAAGTATTTTTTTTAGAATGTTCAACAACACATACAATTATGCATAGGTTGTGCAGGGTGCAGATAGTATTACTATTAAAATGTAATAATATTTTCATTTCAATTGTCTTCTCAGCTGACCATGCTGTGCTTAGCTCTGAAGATTTTAAAGGTGTCTATACCTCCAACCTAAGTGTCAAGACAGTGTCCAAGGCTGGGGTGGAGTCAGTCAACTCTGACCAGATATGTCTGCCTGCAGCACTAATCAAAGAACTTAGGGAAGGCCATGCCAGGTCACAGATTGGGGAAATGGCTCAGAAAATTTCAGACAGAGGAAAGGTTAAGAGACGATTTAACTTGATTAATTTTAATTATGAAAAAATCATTCATCAGATCGTGATTGATTTAATGGCTCAAAATTTGTACAAATTCTTCTATCCATCTATTTTTTTTTTATATATTATGTTTCTCAGTCTTCCACATCTCAGCCTGATGAAGGCAAAGGTCATGACACAGATGAAGAAATTGAAGCAGCATTTAGAGAGGTACAGAGTTCCGTAAGTCATAGTTCGGGAGAAGCTTACATATTAATGTCGTTCATCTGTGTGTAATTTGGGTATCTAGTCGTGACACATTGGATTGTTTGTTCTGTACTTGTCCTCCGTTTGTCACAGAAATTTTTTTTTCCTCTTACCTCAACAGTTTCTTTCTCTGGTGTTTCTTTAGAGCTGAGAGATTTTTTTCTAAAAAGCTGGCGCCTGACTATAAATGACATTTGTAAAAGAATATTAGCTGAAATATTATTTCACTTGTTTTGTTCCATATTTAAAAATACATGCATTATTATACGGTTCCAGTTTTTTAAATTGGTCATTGGAGGTAATTGATCCAAGGAAAATATCAGACACAATAAAAGAGAGACATTTATTAAAATCACCTCATTTTCTAGTTCTGAATTGAAATTAATCAGCAAATACCTTATAAGCTTTTGGAAAAGTAAAAATATTAATATAATGTAACAAAATGAGTGTAGCATATATATAACTATATCACACAAGTATTTGATTTCTTCCTTGGCTCTGTTGCCTTTACATTTTTCTGCTATGGTCTTTTGTATTAGTATTTAGTCTTTGATCTACATATATGATGTGGTTCTTTTGTGAAATTATTTACCAAGTTATTCGATCAGTGTTAAAGTAATTTTACTTTCTGTTATTTATCTATTTGTTCCAAAAACTTCAGCTATAACATATCTTTCTGTATCAGCTTTAATATATTCTTTTAATAATTTAAAACATAACCAATGTATGTAACTTCAATAGGCCAATATTTTAATTAATTAACACAATTCATATCTTAATTTTTCAAAATCACTCAACCATATAATAGTCTTAGTTGACATAACTTTTTTTTTTTCAAATTTACTGATGCTTTAGACTAAACATAATTTTTCTTAAAAAATATTTACTTTATTTCTTAATGTTGGATACAGTACTCAGAAATTGATATTATTTTTAAATGATTAAAAAAAAAGTGGAAAGGATTTTTAATTTTGAATCATCTAAAAATGTATGTTTGACTTTTTTGTATCAGATAATTGTTTTGTTTTGAAAAAATTTTGGTTGAAATTTGTTTTTCTGGACACTTCTGTTCATCTCACTTATTTAGAACGATGGTGTAAACGCAATAATGGCAGAGCCTTATTCTGATAGTAGCAGCTCTGAGTTATCAGATATTCCAGAAGTGGAAGAAGATCTCATTGGCTCCCAGGATTCCTTACTAAATGAGGTCGGCTTGAGCCAGACCAATCAGAAGCCTTCTTCAAGTCAGGTGATCAATGAAATAGAAAAGAAGCATTTTTAATTATTATTCAAGCCTTAAGTCATCCATATTAGGTTTAATTTTTTTTTTTTTTTTAATAAAAATAACTGTAAATAGGTTTTATTAATCCACTGTTAATGAATGGTCTGGTCCTGTCTTTTGTTGAGCCCGTCTTTCTGAACTTTTTTGGTTTTATTTATTAACCGGTTAAACAAAAGAGGATTTCCTCCACCCTCCCCGAGTCTTTGGCATGCCAGACTGTTGAATTTCTTTTTTTTTTTTTTTTTTTACTCTATCTTCCACATAGCAGCAATAATTGGGTTCGCACTAGGTGACACAAAGTATTTGTCACATTTTCTGTTCAAACTGTGAATTTCAACATTTGTGTTTTCTGCCACCATTGATGCATGCCGATTTAAAAATTTTGAAAATTAAAAAAAAAAAAAAAAAAGTCAAATCATTTCAGTAATTAAATTGAATAATGGTAAACATTAGATGCATGGAAACTTAAATCTGCACTTTTTTCTTCTCCCATCTTTCACAACTATTTACTATTTACCCCATTTTCAATAAAAATCATATAACTTTTGCTTGTGGAATGAGGTGTGGTACTTGTTAGGCTAAAAGTTTTAATTAAATTATGATTTCAAATCGGTCTGTCAGAATCATTCAAATTTGTATAATGCCAAATGTCAGTGTTTTTCAGTCCCAAGAGATAGGAAATGTATTCAAACCACCGCACACTTTTTAAAAAGTATTTTACAAAAGGTCATAGGGACATTCCTTTCAAAATTAGTGTTCCTAACAAAGAAAAAACATTTCTTTGGCCTCGTAACTTTATCTCCAGACACGATTGACTATGAACCGGAAGATGTAAAATGAACTTTTAAACAAAAATAAGTAAATCTGTTAAATGTTGATGTAATTCTTAATACTAAACAGCTGAGATTGAAAAACACTGAATTAATCAAATCTTAAGCACTAACTTTATTCTTGTAACATATCATATTTTTTTGTTTCTTTCTGAAACTATTTCATTTTGATAAACCTAACTTATTTGGAAAGTGTATTTTATTGATTTGAATATTAAAATTGAGGGTATAAAATAAAAGGACTATTCTCTATTTGATATCCTCATTTTTTAAATGCATAATTCATCACTAGCATTTGCATGGAGGGGGGGAGAATTCAATTCAAACATAATTTAATAGGCATCAAGACGACTGTTGTTTAGATTCAATGTAACTTAATATTTAATTTTATTTTAACATGAAAATCATTTTTCATTTTTCTCTCATTCTTGTTTTGAAAATAACATGCATGGAAGATTTATATTTTGTTTAGTTATTTTTTATTGCATGTAATCTGTGTTTGATGTCATAATATACAAAAGTATTTACATTTAAATTTGTCTGCACAAATCAGTATTAACTAACTTGTTTCCATTTTAACATGTTGATTTGAAAGCAAACTTACTTTTTTGATAATAAAAAAAAACAAAAAGCTAACATTTTTTTCAACTTTCTATATCAAATCTTATTTAATTAATTTTTTTTTTGGTAAAGATGATTTGAAATTTTTTTACCTTTCATTTTCAAACAAATGTGACATTAATAATTTCTCTTATTAGAACTTTATATGGGCATGACTAAACTTTACCACTTACCATCCTAGGATTTAAAAAGTCTTTATAGAATACCTTCCTTCATTAACCTGTCTGTTTGTTTGTTTGTTCAGAATGAGAAACGCTCCCCACAACCAGCTCCAAGAAAATTGGTTGGTGAAAATGTTGACCTTCGGCCTAAAGAGTTTAATGACAAGAGGTCAAAGGGTCCAATTCTTGCCAGCCCTTCGCGTGTTGTGCCAGCCATTGGTTAGTTTAGATGTTGTTCAATTAACTTTTACCTACAGGGCTTTAAGCCATACTAGCCTAACACACACTTAAATTTGGTTTAAAACTTTTTATATGAATATATTCAAATGAGGATTACATACACTGATGACATTACCTGACATTTTATTTTGAAATCTTCTAGTTGGCAGTAAAACTCTTAAATAGTTTTATTTTATTTTGTAAATATAACTTTTAACACATTGAAATGGATAAATATTGGGAAAAAAATGTAATTTATTAATTATAACATTTGAATAGTACTTTTTAAAGTATTGTTGTTTTTAATTTCTGAAGAAATAACAAGAGACAGCAGCACGGAGCAGTTTACTGAAGTGGAGGAGGATGCTAGCACAGCCTCCACTGGAAACACTCCCATATCTTCGCCTGGTCAACCCACAGCAGTAGCACCACACTACTGGGGGGACATGCAGAGCCCCAGTGCCTTCAGACAGGTTGACCAGACACGTCGCCATGATGGGGGAGGAGAGAAAGGGAGACCGGGAGGGGAGAGCACTGTCAGCATCTCAGCAGCTCCAAACAGTGTTCCCGGTCCCACTAGCACAAATCGATCAGTAAACCAGCCAGTGTCTAGGACACACTCTCAGGACACCTCTAGCTCTGATCATAGAAAACATTTAAACTCTGGCCTGGAGGATATCGGTGACACTGATTCTATCTCAGAGGAAATCAACCCTGTCATTGATGAAAGTACTGTCAGGTTATTTATAGCTTTGTTTGACTATGATCCTACCACAATGTCACCAAATGTGGACTCCATAGATGAAGAGCTGCCTTTCAGGGAAGGACAGATTTTGAAAGTGTTTGGAGATAAAGACGCTGATGGATTCTACAGAGGAGAGAGCCATGGCAGGAGGGGTTACATCCCTTGCAATATGGTGTCAGAGGTTCAGATTGATGACCCTGACCTTGTGGAGCAGTTATTAAAAGAAACAACAGAAAGACCAGGTAAGCTTATAGTTTCTAGAAGTCTGGTGGAATCATTCATTAGTTATATACATTTGTCTTACAGAATGGGATGGATTTTTAAAATATATATGCAGCACTTTCAAAAAAATTTTTACAATAATAATACATCTACTTTATTATTTCTGCATCAGACATGTCATAGAAACACTGTTTGACCAAGCCAAACCCCCCTTCCATCACTTCTCTTCCGGTAACCCAGGCGTCTAAAAATAGAACAGGGAAGTCCCGATTAAAAAAAGTGGATTTTTTTAATGCTAATTTTTATAGTGTTAAAATTGTTTATTCATATTGCAATATGGCTTACTATCACAGTCCAATCATTAACTATCTTTTTTAGGCCGTGTATTTTGTTTAATAGAGGTTTTTGACAGTTTTTTTTTTCGTTTTTCTCAAAATCGCATTTTTTTTAAAATCTTGTACCTTTTTGACACTTTCACAAAAACTACTTAAGATATAAGCTTACAATTTTGCATGCTTATTTTTATATCTATTGTTGACAGTTCTCCAATTTTTTTTTTGGAAATATTAAGTAGAATTTTTTTTTATAACTTTTTTTCTTACACACTCATTAACATTTGTGCAAAGTTATTTTATGATATCTACAATAGATTTTAAAAATTGGTTATTTAAAAATATGTCTTAAAATTACATTTTTTCACCCCAAAAAGTCACATAATACATTTTTTAATAAATTAAAAAAATTTTTTTTTTATTTCTTTGTTCATTAATTGGTTTGTTATATGCATGTGCCAAAAATGTGTAGCTTAAAAAATAAAAAAAAATAGAAAAAAAAACTTGCGGAAACCTTGCATCTGTGTATGGATCACCTTAAAGTTTACACAGCCTCTTGTGACCTATTTTAATTTAAATAAAAACCGTTAATGTCAAAAAAAAAATATTATACAAAAGAAAAAAAACCATTTTTAACCAAAACATAACATTCCTGTACTAGAGAATTGATTAAGTTAATGAAACAAATGACATAAGTTAATGAAACAAATGACATATGTTAATGAAACAAATGACATATATTATCAAATAAAATGGAGATTTTTTTTTTGTTTGGAAAAGTGTATATTGTTTTTTACATAGAATTCAATTGAATCATATAATTTGAAATCAACTCAGTTAAATGTTTTTATATCTAATGTATAATTGAAAAGCATCAAATGCTCCAACTCTGTTGATACAAAATGAAACAGTTCATTGAATTTAGCTTGAGAGTGAAAAGATAAAACTAAATCTGTCATTTAAATTAAAAAAAATTAACTATACAGAGCTTAAAAGTTTTATAAATGAATAAATCTGTTGAAGTTGCAATAAAAATTTGGATGCATAAACCTGTCAGATGAAGTAAATAAATTGTTGAATGTATCACCAGCTGGTTGAAGGTCATCTGATGTATGCAACAAAATAATTTTTTTTTCAACTTTATATGTGTACAATTCTTATACATTACTTTCAGTACTATGTGTCAACATCAATATGTGTGGGTCATCATCACTGCTCATTATGTGTTTGTGTGAATCACAGTGGTTTGTTATCTATTTATATGTTTTATTTCACACTTTCTGCAAAATTGAGGATGGATGGTCATGCTGTGTCGAGCAGTGTCCACCTAAGGGTACCATGTTTATTTCCAGCTGAGAGACCTGAAATTTCTTAGGTCCTGGTGAAAGTTCCTGAGCTGCCAACCGAGCTTATAATTGGTGATTGACATTAGTATTGGAAAGTAGAGGTTGCTGTACATCATGCCAGGCGCATTAATCTTTATTATGCTGTGGCTATTTCTCAGATGATTCTGAACTTCATTTGTCTTTATCTGTTTACTATTTACTTAATGTAAAATAGTATTTCTCTGTTTACTTAATGTAAAATAAAGTGTTTCTCTGTTTACTTAATGTGATATAAATTGTTTCTCTGTTTACTTAATGTGATATAAATTGTTTCTCTGCTTGACTTTAAACTCATTCTGAAAACTAAGATATTCCATCTCTTACCTTAGTGCCCGATACATTATCATCACATTCCAACCAAGATTCAGATTTAACACCCAATGGTATGTCGAGGCTGCCCCGGGAGGAGCCAATGAGAAGGATGATAGCCTTGTATGACTATGATCCACAGGAACTTTCTCCAAATGTGGATGCAGAAGTAAGTTTGTCTGGAATTGAATCATTACATATTGATAAACTTGAACATTGTACTTTTAGTGATTCAAATAGAAGAAGAAAAGCAATACACCTATAAGGAAAGGGGACAATGCGACATACATTATTATATCAACTATTTTACTGTAGCCTACAAGTTTTATTGTAGCCTATAACTTCTGTTGTTTTTATAACATTCATTAACCTGTTATCTAAGTAGTTAAATTTTCAGGATGTCCCTGCATAAAAGTTTATTAACACGTTCTTACCGAAATTCTGTGTGTGTGGGCGTGCTTGCACACATTTCAAGGTATTCAGGTTATTACCACACATGGGCAACTGTTAATATTCATTAATCCAGATAATAAGAATTTTTCAGATTATTACATTTTTTAAAAATTATATTTCAGCACTCATTTTGAGCTCCAGTTGGTAATTTTGGGAATAAATAGTTATCTTCTCATAATTCTTGAATCATCTCCTTTTGCCTGCCTTGTCTAAATTTTTCCATTTGAAATTACGGATTATTTTTTTGTTGATTTCAGCTGGAGCTTTCATTTAAAACTGGAGACATAGTTATGATCTTTGGTGACATGGACGAGGATGGATTCTACACCGGGGTGGTCAATGGTCAGCAAGGGTTGGTGCCATCCAATTTCTTACAGCCGGCACCTCTGTCTGATGATGAAGTGCTGGAGAGTGTCAGCGTGGTCTCAGCGCCAAGGTCAAGGTAAGATATCTCCAATTCACGCCTGCAGTCATGGACTAGTTGAGTTGTCAGCTATAGGTTAGCTACTGCCTGAATAGAACATCAACTCAATGGATTTCTTTTAAATTAATGTCAACATTTTTCTTTAAAATAAATGGCTTTTAACCATATTTATCATAGTACTAATTTCTTTTTAACAATATTCTTAGTCTAGAAATTAACAATTTATTTAGTTGCATTTTATGTTTTTAATAACACCTTTCATTAATAGCACATTCCACATTCTAATTTCTTTTTTTATATTAAAGTTCCACAGCATTTTTGATATTTTACTTTTCATAGATCTAACATTTTCTTTTCATTATTATTTATTATATGGGTAGGATTTCAGAGTTAAAGTTAGAACTGGATAAATTTGAACTGTAGTGTTTTTAATGTAGCCATCTGGTTGACAGGGAGTGGAGTTGGGTTGTTTTCTTTTTAATTAATGATATGGCACTGGTCCTAAATGAATGCTATCATGCTTCACTCCATCCAATGTGTTAGATTACTGGCTCAGGAGTCAGTTCTTAATGAGTTGATTTTTGTTTTTTATCTGCATGGCAAAGTCTGTTGATTTAAAAAAGAAAACATCTTCATTTTTAAGAATTGCTTTTAAGAAAATAAAGAAAAAATTTTCTTCTCCGGTCAATAGAATTAGCTTTTCGGCCAATAGAGTTAGCTTTCTCTGCCAATAGTTAGCTTTCTCGTTAGCCAGAATCTTTGAAAGTCCTAGAATATTTTTGTAATTGTGACTATATGCCATCAAAACAATTCCGCTCCGAAAAATGTTAATTTGAATGCTTAGATGTTGCAAGTATTAATTTTAAAAAAGTTAACCACAAATGTCATAAGAACATGGGATGGGTGAAAAAAAATGTTTTTTAAAGAACTGATAAGTGAAATTTTCAAATAGGTCTGGTGAAAGCTTAGATGCTGCAGTGAACACCCATAGGAGAGCAGACGTGACAGCCAACGTATGTGATCTCTGGCTTAAGTAGTCATCTGTACCCATGTTTAGTTTTGCTTGAGTTTATTTGTTCATTTCTTTTACTCCCAGTATGCCTCATTCATCCTGTCTTACATTTTGTATTTTATTGTTGAGGGTTTATGTTTTTGTATTCTTCTGAATGGTTGATTTGGAAATTTAAAAAAAGTTGATGGTGAAGTTTGGGTTATATTGTTTGACATTTATAAAAGCTTGGGTTTGACATTTATAAACTCTATGCATAGCCGAAATGATCTCATTCTGCTCTATACTGCCAATGGTGGGTGTTATTCATTGTTTTGTTAAATCTTTCTGTTTATTACCCAGCTTTACCCTATCCTCATTAATTTTTTTTTTTAACTTTAAATTGATGCATGCTCAGTTTGCACTTGTCTTGGATGTTTTGTCTTCCACAGCTGTACTTATGTCACTTTAAACTGTTCTTATGTCACTTTATACTGTTCTTATGTCACTTTAAACTGTTCATATGTCACTTTATACTGTTCTTATGTCACTTTATATTTCCATTCCCAGATATGGTTATTTATGAACTTATTTCAGTGATATAATTCCATCTAAAAAAAAACAACTAAGTTAAAGAAAAATAACATTTGAATGTGACCTTTTTACTTATGATTGATTTTATCTGTATTAGAAATGTGTGCATTTAAAATAAAAATCAATGCTAACAAAATGTGTGCATTTAAAATAAAAATCAATGCTAAGTTCCAAATTAAGTTCCATATCTATCTTTTATTCACATTAAGTCATTAATGAAAAATGTCATAAATATTAAAATTAAGTTCCATATCTATCTTTTATTCACATTAAGTCGTTAATGAAAAATGTCATAAATATTAAAATTAAGTTCCATATCTATCTTTTTTTTTTGTTTTTAATTAAATAAAAACTCAATAACTCTAAATACATTGGTAAAAGTTTACTAGATATTTTTTAAATATATTTAAAATCCATTTACAATACTTATGTATATCAGTGGCACTTTGTTTAACTTTATACATGTAATCTGTTTTCTGTAATGCTAAGCCTTTTTCATTTGTTTTTTATATATTTTTTAGGTGCCTGGAATAAGTGCTCCCTCACCACCTAGAGATGACTCCACTGGATCAAATAAACAAGCTACGTCTGCTAATCTGGCAGACAAGTCAGACAACTCCAGACCAGGGACAGCCAGCCCCGCAGAAGATGAAAAACCAAAGAAAAAAGGTTTCCTGAATAAAAGCAAAAACATATTTAAAAAATTAACTAGATGAGTGCTGCTGTTCAATGCTGACAGACAAAATTCATACATAAAATTTTTCTTCCGTTGGATTACTCAATCTGCAAACATTTTCGCTTGACCAGTTTTGCTATGTGAAGCATGAGCAAATTTAAATGTGATAATTCTGGCCATAAAAAACTCTTGGACTGCATAAATTGAAGCTCAAAAATCTGCCCACATTCCTTAATGTGATGTACAACAGACTGCTACATGATTGTCATTGACCTGCATGTGATATTTTTAGCATTTTGTCTTGTACAAACCATTTTACGCCACCCTTCACTGGGTGTGATGGTCCAAATTTTTCTGTTGCTGTTAAAACTTTGTCTGTCTGTGATGAATTTGAATCACTTTCTGCTCATATTTAAGTGTTTAAATTTTTAATGTTCACATTTTTTTATTTTAAAGGAAACCTGTGAAAGGAACATAAATACGACTTACTGCCACTATATGTAGAATGTCCCGACTGAGAAATTTGAAATTTAGTGTGTCCATAAATGTCCCAGTTTAATTTTCTGTGTTGGTGATAATTTCAGTATTGTCAGTGGCATTTTGACCCTGTTGTAATTTAGTTCGCCAAATATGGTATGTTGGTGAGTTAATGAAACAATGATGCTGTTCATGAACTTAGATAATTCGACAATTTTCATGACTGAACATGAGAGCTTCCTACGATGTATTGTCTACAAATTCATTCATTTTTTTTTTAATGACATATTCTTGTAAACTTAGTGTAATGTATTTGAGAATTGAATTCTCCCATTTTAGGTGAACTTATTTGTGGAAAATATTTTGATTTTAACTTGTAGGTAAAATTAATGAACAGTCAGCCAGTTCATTGATAGCGACATCAGATTTGGTTCATTTTTCATCAATGCAGTGAATACAGACTGTCTTTTGTTAAATTACTTTTTTTTTAAACTAAACAACAAAACCTGTTGTGTATAAAAAAAACATTTCCTGTAAAACACAAAAATACTTCCAGTTGTTTCTACTGAATGTTTGGCTCATCAATAAGTAATAATCATTGAAATAAATTATCATAAACTTTGATTTTGTGAAAGCAAAGCACAAACCCGTCTCAGTATGAAAGTAATTTGTTCACAAGTATGTGAAACTCATGCATTAGCTATGTACAACAATTTAGTATTTTCAGGGGCCTAGTTATTTCCCCTTGTTGTGCCAAAGAACTGTACAGAATTGTGTGCCCTGTATATCAATGACATATAGAGTTACTCTCTGATCCAATATACTTTCCCCCTATTAAAAAGTTTTAAATTCTTATTAAATTTTGATACATGTCCATCAATAATACAAGTCTACAGAATTGTCATATATAAGACCACCATTGATATGTGGCATTCTATGTACACAGAGAGAGTGAAATTGTAACACAGTAGCCCCTGTTGTATCTTTTTGTATTTAATGCTGATAAGGTGCAGTAGATGTGTTGATAGGAAACAAAATGTCTGGCAATAGTAACAAAATGACTGCATGCTTTTGACATAATGTTTGAACAGAAATTTCAAAAATTCTTAGGCGCAAGCAGAAAAATCTAGAAAATAATCTTGGTACACATGATGAATTCTAATGAGCAAAAACATTGTTGCCAAGTGTCTTGGCTAATTTTGTCCATTCTTGTATATTCATTAAGTCTCCTTGTAAGAATGCACAGTTAGGTTTGCTGTTCTGTTTAATCAAGTTCCTGGATGTTTTGCAGATTGATCAATTAGTTCGTTGAATATAATTATTCGATGAATTTTTTTTTATATTCCATAATTTTTTTTTGGTTTTGTTTAATTTATTCTTTCTTCTCTTAATATTCTTTTCTATGAGGCAATTATTTACTAATTACATTTTTTTCTGGGTTTTTTTTTATTGTATAGAAAATTTTTGCTGTCATCTTGAGAATTGCATTTACAGATAAACGTCCTAATCACTTCTTTGTGAAAAAAAAATGTTTCCAGTTAGTTTTTGATAATTGGCCAATTTTTGTAATTAACTAAATTATGAAAACATCCCTCATTCTAAAATATCAATTCACTGATTTTTGGGTGTCAATAATGAAATGATTACTGTAGCTTATGAGGCATAAAAACACTATTCCTTGGGAGGCTCCTAACATTCCTTTCACCCCATCATCACTTAGACCAGGAATTGTTGCCAAACCCAGTAGTATTTCCTGTTTGCTGTTGAAGCATTTATAAGAAAAATCTTTTTCTGAGGAACATTATAATCAAACTCTTTTTTCTTGATCATGCTGTGCATGTTTTATATTTTTATTGACTTTCTACACATTCCTTAATACATTTTGTTCAATTCACTTGCTGCCAAAACCAGGCATTCATCATCATCATCATCATTTGACATCATTCCATATTTCAATTTTAAGAAAAAAATTAAATAGGGAGTTGAGTCATACGTTTATTAAGAGTTGATTCATATGTGCTAAGAGTTGATTCATGTTTGCTAAGAATGATTTCATGTTTTTTTTTTCAAAAAGAATCCAAAGAGTGTTATCTTACCTATGGTCCCTGCCATTGTTAATGTCTATTTCTTGTTTGAATATTTATAATTGTATGTTTGACAAATTGCATTATTTGTGTAAAATCTTAAGTGGGTAATCTTGCATTAAAGAGTGTATTTATATATGTATTTGTTTTATGTAGGTTAGTTATTGACTTACATAATTAAAAACACTTTGTGCACTATAAGCTTGATTGCATTTAGTATTCTCATGAGCATAAACACTATACAGGGAATTAAACAAAGGTTTTATCATGAAAGCCTAATTTTAAAGTGAAAGTATACATTGTATCATACGTTTTTTTCTCTAAGATCCCTACATCCATAATTTAAAACAAAAATTTTGATTACCATGAGATATTTAAAGCCGTGATTTGTGTTTATTTCAACCATCAACAGTTAAATAATTAAACTTTATATATGCTATTAATGAGTAAGAAGAATACAGTTTCAGAAATTTAACTTCAATTGTAGGATGAGAACTAAATCGATTTCATTGTTACTTTTTAACTGTAACAAAGTATTTTTTAAATAATTAATATTTTAGATATGTTCTAATTGTAATTGATAGACTATATTTCTTTAATAATTGAATGCAAAGCTTAAAATGTATAAAGAAACTGTATTATTAATAAATTCTCTAAATATGTACAGAGATGAAGCACAACAAGCTAGAACTCCTTCTTACTATCAATTCCAAAAACAGAAAATTTGTTCTTTTATGGTACAATAAACAAGCAACTAATTTATTTATTTTTTTGGCTTAAATTATATTTTTCATTACTCCATTGAATGTTCGATATAACTCAAATGAATGTTAGATATCATTTATTACAACATTTTTGCCCACTGTAACTTAGTACTGCTGGCCTATGTATTGTCAGTGTGTTTAAATTCCTGCTACTGAAATACAGCGTTTGTTTTGTTGTTGCTAAACTATTTGAATATCAGAATGTGCTAGGGCCTTGTGGTTTTTTTCTACCCTCTTGCCAGTGCTTTAAATATACCATCACTGGCCTATATTGATATAAATATTTTTGTCAAAGCATGAACTAATAATATATTTGGTGAAATAAAATCAAAATATTTAAAAAATTTCTTTTAGACTGATTTCCTTGTGTAATATTTCTCTATAAAATAAAACATGTGAAAGATAATTGATTTTGTAGTAATATCTTTTTAAGGAACCAAGGTCGCTGACAGATATTAGTTGGTGCTCAATTTAATAACTAATTTATACACCATTGTTCACATGCCCCATTTAATTCCCTAAACCAATGTGGTCGATGGGGGAACAAATAGACACATCCTGTCTGTGAGCTTATAGACTGGTGGTGGCACCCATCTCCAAGTCAGCGGGGAATATTTTTGGCTTTGCTATCCAGCCACCTTTTAGGGATGAGCAAACTTTAACTTTTAATAGAAACATAAGCCAAAACTTGCATTTAGATATTGGTTTTATTTCAATTTTTTTTTACATTTCAGTAAAAATCATCATACTTATCACAGCACTAAACTAAATACATTCATCAAATTTTTTAATTTGTTGCATCAGTAATAAAAAAAAAACATTGCAGAATTACATGCTCATTATTTACAATATAAAAAAGTGTAAAAAGTTCAAACTGACCAATTAAAAATTTTGGATTTTCATTAAGAACATTAAACTATCAGCACAAATGTATTGGCTATTTAAATTTCCTGCAACACCACTAAGGAAATTTTCCTTCTATTCTGTTATCTCTTAAAGTTAGACATGGATAGCGTTAACTAATAAAATATTTTCATAGATGAAAATTTTCGATATGGTTGATATGAATTAAAAACTGTATAATTTTACATTTGAGGAAAAAAATTCTTTTTATATCCAATATGATTTCTGGAATGGAAGCTGATAGTTAAAATCCTTAGCTAGAATGCTGAAAATGCACGTTTCAGCCTGTAGATTTTGTTCTTTCTTGACAAAACTTCACATTTTTCTTAAACTGCTTTTAAAATAACTTAAAATTTAATTTACCAACACAAGCAAAAAACAACTTGTACTTTAACTGTCAGATTCAGCCACCCTTATGTCAGTGACAAATACTTTCTCATTTGGTGTTGCTGGGCTTGATGTCAGGATTCAGTGCCTCATTCTGGGCCTCCAACTCTCTCATCTTAATGGTGTGCTCTATGAGTGACAGACAGCAGAAGACCCAGTTGTATAACAACATGGCTGGGATGGAGCCATACCTGCCAACCTCACCATGTGGAATGGCTGCAGATAGGAATAATAGGGGAGTTGAGTCAGGAAACAAATATTAAATACATTTTTTGTTAGGTATTCAGAGTATTACATGATTAATTTCTAAAAAAAAGATAATAGTTTCTTATATAATTAATCAGGTATTGCTACTAAAAAACTACCAGTACTATTTATTAAGTAAATAAAATTTTTATTCAGAAAGAAATTTTTAAAAAGTCACAATAAAGAAAAAGATTCAATATGTTACAAACAAATATATTTTCATATTTCTCCACCCCCCCCCCCCTCCCGTTTGTCTGGTAACATCTCAACTATGCATTTTGACAATGTTCCCTTACCATCCACCTTTCTGTACCTGCACTGGAATATCAGACACAGGTATTATGGAACTAACCAAACAACAATGGTATTGTATTGCAACATTTAAGACATACTATCCACCTTAATATCAAAGTGAAATTATCAACAAAATGTTTTTTTTATACCTTTTTTTGGAATTCAGTCAACTTTTTTTTTTAAATGAAATTATTCTGTCAAAAAGTCCATCGTTAACATACATTCACATGCATCTATTTTTTTTATCTCAAAAACATTTTGATTACCTGAGACATTACCATTTTATATTTAAACCAAACTATTTGACAAATATTTCATATATTACACGTAGTAGCCCTTAAATTCAGTTCCTTCTAACCCAACGCAATGCAATCTCTCACTACTTTGTCTAATCAAATTAGTTCAAAGTAAACATTTACAAATGAAATGAATAATAAAAAGTAAACAATCATAAAGATTGAAAGAAAAGAAAAACTAAGCTAAAAGTTTAGAAAAATATTTTTTTTTTAAAACAGTAAAAATTTTTTTAAAATCTGAAGTAATCTTTTATACAAAAAAAAGGAAAAAAAAAATACATGGACTTACTGAAGGTAGCTAGGGGAAGTAAACAATGAAGACATTAAAGTTTCCATACAAATTTAAAATAAACTAAATTATCTTGCAAAATTTCAAGATATTTAAGTTAAACAAAAAAAAAATTTAATTTGTTACCTGACTACTGAAAATATTTATAGATTAAAATTTATAAAACTTTATTTCTAACAGTATTTTAGTTTGGAAAAGGGAAATAAATCTAGAATGTAGTTACCTCTTAAATATCGAGCAATTTTTTCCGTTTTTGCTAATTCTGTGACTTTAGTTGGATCATAAGTTTTGATTTGGTGAATCAAGTTTAAATGAATGTTCTGGAACAAAGAATAAAATCAGCAAAAGAAACAAAATTAAATTTCAAATGATAAATTATACATGTATATACATATATTTTTAGAAAGATGGGAGATTTCTTGCTATTTTCAAATCTATAAGGTAATTGATATATTTCCAATTTATAAATTATGTGTACTATGAGATAAACATCATGAGGTTCATAATAAGGTCATCCATTTCTTATGTCATAAACTTTTATTTTTCCAAGCCTGTTAATTTATTCGGCTGAACTAGCTTGGCATTGCAATACTTACATTTTTCACGATGGGCCAGTCCTCATATTGACCCTCCCCTGCCCTCTCAATGTCAAATATGGCCAAGGCTGCACGACAAATCTCCAGAATAACTTTTGGAGGCTGGTAGTAGCTCTTGAGCTCAGCCCAAGCCATGGGGTCCAGTTTACTAACGTTCTCACGTAACTCTGCGAGCATCAGGCTGTCAAACATGATGGCCACTCGGCTTGCCTCATCACTTTCGGCATCTAAAAAAAATGTTGCATTTTTTTTTTTTAAATTTGAAATTCCCATAAATTAAAAATGGTGGGGAGTGATGTTGGAGGATGAAAACAGATCATATGATTATCAATAATCATTGCAGCAGGGATTCAATACATTAGAGCTGTCAGAATTAAGGAGTGTATCCCTCTTTCTCTATTTGTTTATGAGATGCACAGAATGCTGCTCACATGACAGTTATGTGAGAATAAATGAACGGGCAGAATGCCAAGCAACCTGTATTAATATTCAATAAACAGAATTGATTTTCTTATAAGCTCAAGCTTGCATTTGTTTATTATTTTTTCTTTGGTTAGTGTTATATGTTTTCCACTTTATATGTAAATGACTACTTAATTTGCTTATGTTTTCCACTTTTTAATTTTTTTTTTTCAATTAAATATTCCTAACAAGTCTTTTTCAAATACCAGTTAATATAATATTTGCATCTTTGCATATTTTTTTGACAATTTTTTTAATCTAAACGAATATGAGACAAAGCACCTGCACACATTATGTCACTGCTTCCTATACATTTAAAATTCATTTGTGTCACTGACCTATAATTTTTTTCTTCTCTTCTCCCTGGGCCTCTCTGATGATTTCCTTGACAGCTTTCTGCAGCAGCCTCAACATCCTCTGTGCCTCCCTGTTCTCATGATGTGGTAACTGTTTCATATCACCAATGCTTATGTCCAGGACACCCATAGCTTTGCCTTCCAAGTCCCTTAGGGGTAGGGATGTGTGACGCTCTCCGTAAGCATCGGCGCAGACAGTTTCTGAGTTTTCCATGCACTGGAACAGGTAATCTCTGCTTGGAGATAAAAGTAGAGTTAAGCCAACTGCTTGGTCATCAAAAAACAACAAAGAGTTCAAAAAAAGATTTTAACCAAAGCTTTTGATACTTGTAAAAAAAACAAAATATGTATTGTTATGAACAGGACTCAAATAAGATACTGTATCAGTGTGACTCTTCCCTTTCATTGGTGTAAAAACATGCTGCCATGCTTATGTGAGGGTAAACATTTCAGTAAGATAAAAGTATTTTCCTTTGGTAGTTGTAACAATAATACAACTGATCCTACTGTATAAGCTTTTTTTTTTAGGAATAATCTGTCAGACAATTTTATTATCGACTATTCTTTGTACTGTAATAGTTCAGTTCTTTAAGCATTTGATTGATCATTATTTATTGAGGTCTAAATTTGTTTAGTTTTTTTTCTAAGATTTAAGAGTTCACTGAGCAGACTGTTCTATGTGCCCCATGTTACTATAAAGTTTTATGTGCGTCAAGCTGCTAAAAATTTCTATCTACATGTACTTGATTAAACATGTTCATCCTATGACAAATTTGTACAGATATAATTGTATACATCAGCTTAAACCAAATCCATATTTTCCATAGTTTCCAAATCCATATAACTGTTCTAAAAATATATAAATTAAAGAGTTTTTTTTAAATAAATGTGTAACAAAATAAACACATTTTCAACAATATTTTAATGTCCTACTACATGTACTAGAAATCTCCCAACACTTACTACAGACAGGGTTGGTGATGTACGGGTATTTAAAAAAAGTCACCTGAATAAATTATCTTTTCTTTCAAGGCGGATAACTTCTGTCACAGGAACTGTTGACCCTTTCTTGGCGACCATCATCTTCCTCAGCACAGGGTCTCGGTTAGGAGTCACATTGGGCTCCACCAGGTAGATGACGATTTCTGTAATGTGGGGACACCTCCTGTTGAGCCAGGAGATGGCAGACTCGGCTACACGAGAAAGTTTGCGCCTCATTTCCACGCTGTGGTAGGCAATACTGAATGCTTTAGCCACACCCTGATGAACAGAAAAATATTTCAGAGTGATTACTTTAGCATAGAACATTATTTTATTCTAATAATGCAGCATTAGATTCCAATGTTTAAAATCTGATCAATTTTTTTTCTTGCAGCCAATTAGTTTTCCCATGGCAAATAAATAACAATATGGTTGTAAGTTAATAAAAATTGAAAAAAGAAAATTTTACAGAGAAAATAGTCAGGTATTGTGCAATAAGAGACAAAAAGTCAGTAATCAGAGGTCTTCTATTTATGGCATAATTAAATGGCATGGTGTTTTATTAAATAAAAGGTAGACATATCTTAAATGATCAAAAACAATATACAGACATTCAATTGAATTTTATTTATGTAAAGAGATGAAAACATTCTGAATTTAACAAGCACAGGGTCATTTGTACAGTTTAAATTGCTCCCTTTACTTCTGTTCTATTTTGTGGGCCACTGCAGTGTATCAAGAACAGAAACAATCCTGGCTTAGGTCAGTGGGACGGACACAAATGTTTCTTAACATACAAAACAAAATTACAGGTACCTGGAAAAACTGGATCTCATGAGTGATAAATATTGACTTTTTATTTGGATCTTGAATAGTGTCAATACCCAGTACACCAAAAACTCTTTTCTTTTTATCTTTGAGTGGAACAGCCACAAAGGAACCTTCTCTTTCCTGCAATACAAAACAAATAGATTAAACAGCCACAAAGGAACCTTCTCTTTCCTGCAATACAAAACAAATAGATTAAACAGACACAAAGGAACCTTCTCTTTCCTGCAATACAAAAAAAACAGGCCAAACAGTTCAAAACAGATAAATTAGGTTGGTTAGGCTGCTAAAAATTATGGGACATGTATATGAGAAAGTCATGATACATGTAGTAAAATGTCAAAGAAAATTATATATGGAAGAAATTATCAGATACATGTATAATACAAGAGAGGGGATTTTTGCAACATAAGGAATGTAATCAAAAATAGATACAAACAGGAACATTAAAATAATTTTTTTTGCTAGATTACTTCATTGTATTACAATTTCCTTATATAAGGGTAGAAGTTTTACTAAAAATTTCATTGGAAGCCACTGCAGATTTTGAATACATTCCCCAATCATCTCATTCTCAAACGGTTTTTTTTTTTAAAAAAAACCATACAGAACAGAATGTGAATCCTTGTTTTGAATTTGTCTTAAATGGCAGATTTTTCACTAAGCCAATGAAACTATTACTGGTTAAAAAAATATAGCACATCTATCTGATCTATTTTTAACTGTGAATATCGTTAAACATAGACAAGTTATGTTACTTATTTTTTACAAGTAATAGTATCATTGGCTTATTGAAAAGGAGGCAGTATATTTTTCTTATGGCCAGACCTACATTTTTATTAGTTATGGACCACCCAGTATTTATAATACAAGAGTTATGGGTCAATACTAATGGTACTTGGAATCAGTTATACATAGATTTAAAAATTTAATTCTTTTAAAAACATGAAAAAAATCAATTTTAGAATGTATTAAAACTTATTAATTCTCTAAAAGCAAAATATAATCTTTTCTGTGAAATACTATTACTCAAAACAATTTTTGTAATGAACAATGTTCCTGTTTACACAAAGTGACTACAGCATTGAATGGTATTCAGAACATAGATTTTATATAATGAATAGTACAGTATAAGATGAGAGTATACACATTCTGTTCAATGTAAATAATGTGGTTGGACTCACCTCTTGTGTTCTGTCATAATTCCAGAAATAAATATTACCATGGTTTGATACTCTTGGCACGTGAACTGGTTTACCTGTCTCAACTGCCTGGAAACTGAAAGTTTAACATTAAAAAAAAAAATGTTAAATTAAATCAATCAAATATTATGTATTAAGCAAATAAAAAAAATATTCTTTTTTTTTTAAACTTAAATGGACGCTTGCATCTTAAAAGCCTATTAAATTTTAAAAACAGCTATACAGGTAAGCAAAAAAATTTTTTCTTTATTTCAGTTAACTCTTATCCTACCCATGCTGTATTTTGCAGCTTTAGTGTGACGTGTAGATTTTGTGTAGAACTAACCCCCACCCCCTCCCATGTACTAACGCCCCATCCTAACGGTCATTCTACACATTCCAGGTTCACCACAAGGTCGAGGTCCCAGCAGTTAAAATATTTTGTAGTAACGTTTGCCACGCCCCCCCCTCAACCGTAGCTTGACCTGATGTTTTGACAGGATGCTAGTGACCTTGGACTTCTTTACTTGGTAAGGTGCTGACAGTCTTAGGAGTTAGACGTAGTTAGAGTTCAGTGTAGACAGCCCTGAGTAGTAGTTGTAGATTGTAGTGTAGTAGTAGACGTAAAGACATAACTAGACAAGGACTTGTATATTTTATACATATGCTTCAATGTTTTAGAAACCATTAAAGTTTAGATCTGTTGTGTTCATATACCAAGCCTTGGCGTTGATATATTAGTATACATATATATGTTGTGGCCGTGTAAAGTCATATAGGAACATTAGTCCAGCTTGAAAGATAGATATCTAAAGTAACATTAACAACGTTACATATTTGGATAATAACGTCACATATATGATTTACGACGTTACATTTAGCAATACTCACTTTAAGACCCCAAAATGTTTAAAGTGTTTATGTGTTAATTTTTTTTTATATTTTCAGCTCTACACAAATGACACTGGGTCAATGCCCAGCCCAATACAAATGTACTAATTTTTTTTAGTCACAACTTTTTTGTTAGATTGCGAAAGTAATAATTTTTAATATATTGTTCATGATTTGAACTCTAAATTATATTGTTACTGCATTTTTAGGTTTCTACTAGAAGTTTTTAATTATAAATAACAAAACGTCAGATTTTTTTGTTACTTAGATCTAGTTTTCAGATGCAGCTGTAACAATTCAAGCTAAGATAATTTTGTTAAAATACTTACAACAACACTGTAAAGATAATTGGTTTCTGTTAAAGATAAAATACTAACCAAGGCTATTTAAAACACAATGTCATGTGATCTGGTCATTGGTGGGAGGTGTCTATAAATGTCAAGGTCACAGTGAGGAAAATGGTGAAGCAGGGAAAGAGTTAAAGAACAAAACTATTTAGGGGCCGTCCATAAAGTACGTCACGCTATTTTTGACGATTTTTGACCCCCCCACCCTCTGTCACAAAGTGTCACAAATCTCGGGACACCCCCCCCCTAAAGTATGTCACACTTTCGAAAATTTTTTTTTAATTAAGAACTAATTAAAATTTAATCGAAAACTTAAATCGCACTTCACTATTAAACTGCCTTAAAATATAAATATTAAAAGAACTATCAGATTATTAAATGAGTTTAATAGTAGAATATCTAATTGTCAATAGTTGTATCAGTTATTCTTTGATACAAGTAACTCAATCAATTGAATTTGAAAAAAAAATTGCAAAAATTTGATTGACAATTATATAATAAACATCATTTATCTGCTACCTATTCATTTACAATGGGTGAGGTGACCTTTGAGATAATCTTCCGATTATGCATTCTATTGACACAGGATAAGAAGTAGATTAGCGAAACTTGACCTCAACCAGTGATTAAATAATAAAAATGGAAACAAAACAATGTGACTAAAAAAAGGACTAGATTGACAAATTATGTGAGCAGCTCTGGTGCTATATTGAATATGTTTATAGTGGGCCTGTGAATTATGTTTAATTAAAAAAAATATTCACTAGACATCATTCATCCATGGTGAAGTGTTCATCCATAGTTAAGACATAAATCTTTCCGCATCATCGTTTCCTGGAAGGATAGTTGCAGACAGATCAACTTCATCCTCATCTAGCCACTCAACATCCTCTGAATGTGCATTTTCCATTCTGCCAATAATTGCCATGAGTTCTCTTTGCCTTCTAGCAGCGATTCTCAAAGGACGAATGCGTTTTATCTGAGTTGATTCTGGAAAATTTGGGGTTGGCACATTCTCCTAGGAGATGGGTGGTCGAGTGGTATAGAGCGCTCGACTGTCGACCGGAGGGTCCCGGGTTGGAATCTCAGTGAGAACCTTAGGACTTTTTCAGGTCCTGGTGAAAGTTCCCAAGTCCACCCAGCTTTAAATGGGTACCTGACTTTATGTTGGGGGAGTAAAGGCGGCTGGGAATTGTGCAAACCACACAATCCCTTCATATGCCTAGGTTATAGAAACAGATGAATTTTACACTTCATCTGCCCCGATGGCCCTTTAGGGCTAAGGAAACTTTACTTTTTTACATTCTCCTGCGCCCGAGCTCTGTGTTATACTGTATGTTTCTTCAACATTGTTTGTGAAGCAAAGTATAAGTGACACACTTTGCAAATTTGATCATGTCTGCAAAGATGGACAATAAAGATCATATGGTTGCACTTTAAAAACTCCTGTTGGTCTTGGCATCAAATTTGAGAGTTTGTGCCACAAACAAATGAAAAAAATGTATGTGCACCTGCATCTGCTCTTTCTGAAGCTCTGAGTCCATCAGTTGTTTGGTTGATTGGGATTGGATTTGGGGGAGGAAATAATCTCGAAGGTAAAACGTTGAAAAATGAGCTCCGTACTTTGTCGCAACATTTTATGTCCTGACATTTCACAATTTGAGTGAAGTATTGGCTGGTGAGAACATGATGGTCAAACCATTCTTATCCTTCGACATCAGTCCTGCTGCATCCAATTCAGATTTCTCAGGGTTGATATATTTTGCAACTGTTGGAAATTGGTCAACAATCACATGCGACCAGATTTCAGCTAAAATTTCACCTGCAAACTTGAAGTTTGTTCTTTCCAAATCCTCATTTATTGTTCTGCCCTGCGAATCAAAGTGAATGCCATAATGTTCATTTGGCAATATGACACCAGACAGTTCGCTGCTATATGGAGCCATTCGATGTTCCACGCGATTATAAGCACTTCTTCCTGGTGCACTGGTTGCAAGGAATAAGGCATCAATATTATTTTAACAAAGTGATGGATTGCAACTTCAATTACGGTAATTTTTTGTATTACAATACAAATTCCAAATTTCTTTATCAGTGATACAATTATGCAGCAGACAACAAAGAAATAATAACACTTCCGTAAGGCTACTGATAAAACAAGGCTTTGCAACAGTTTATTAGCGGTCCTAACTAGCATGAGGAATTGTGAACAACACATTGAAAAGATATGCATTTCATGCTATTTTGACATAAAACTAATTCAAGTGTTTACAATTTTATTTGAAAATTATTTTTAAAACTATTAAGTTTTACTAAAAAAATAAAAAAATTACATTAGAAATAAAATTAAACAAGCAATTAAGCCTGTTCCATTCTGGACACAGGACGTGTTAGCGCATTTTCTTGTTATGTTAACTTTCAGTAAATATTTGTAAATTTTGGAAATGTTTATAAATTCAATTGTGTAATGCATATATCTGTAAAAAAAATATTATAAAGACATTTCTTTATATTTGAAAAAAAAATATTTTCTCTTAAATCTAACTACAAGTGGTTTGTGGTTACTGAAATAGGACTCATAATTGAAAACATTCAAAATTGTAGTCATTTAATCGTCCGTAATCTCCGTCAATTGTTGCATAGCTCTGATACTTTCAATTAAACTCAGAACACAAGCTTACTATTTCATTTGATGAGTTTCTTAATAAATCTTGGTGAAACTACGTGCTGCAGTATTTCGCACCAAATGAACGGGTTATTGAACGTACAAGGTGTATATATAATATATAAGCCCCTTAGGAGCCCTGAAGCCCGGCCCTCAGAGGTCCTATCGCGAAATAAACTTTTTATGTACACTTGGCAGGCCAAGACCTACAAAATGATATATACATCATGGATCTAGGACTTATGGTTGTTGAGATATAGGCGCTCTTTATTAATATAGCTTATATAGTAAAAAACGGTACTAAGCCCCCTTTTACGGCCCTGAGAGGTCAGATCGCGAAATGGAAAAAAGTCATTTCTTGGCAGGCCAAGACCTAAAAAATGATATATACATCATGGGTCTAGGACTTATGGTTATGACGGACAGACGGACAGACAGACAAAACGGGGACAATAGAGCATTTTTTTTTCGAAAATGCTCTAAAAAATATATAAAAATGTGACGTCACACTTGGCCTGACCCCCCCCCCTCCCCCTGTCACAAACTGTCACACTTTCTTATACCCCCTCCCCCCTTTGGAGCGTGACGTACTTTATGGACGGCCCCTTAGTCACATGAGACTAACCTGACACCTTTCATATTTTTAAATAAAGTTTTGCCAAGCATGTATGGACAGTCTTCTGGAGTACAGGCAGCATAACGTAAAAGCATGGTCCCACGACTTGAATCTATTTTATTACTTTCTAGCATTGAAATGTTGGCACTGATTCTCTTTTCACCTCCATGCATCTCAGCATCCTGAAACGGACGAAAAAAATGTTTACTAATTTTATTTTACAGATTCACAGACTTGTTTGTTTACTCCTAACATTCTATGTTATTTTTTTTTTTACTTTGTTTAATATGAGCATAAGAAAATAAAAGAGTCCCAAACATAGTAAAACATTAAGACATATCGGCTAAAAACAGAAGCACCTGTGGTCAAACATATGGACAAACCACTATAGCCTACAAATGCTGGGAGCATTTCAATTGTGGGTATTTTCCCCCCAAGAATAAATCACTTCTTCTTAACAATAACAATGTTAACTTCATGGTACTGCCCTCATTGGAAAGTTATTTTCATAATTTAACCAGTGAGTCAAAAACTAAAATATTTTAACAAAACTAAATTTAAATTTCATTAATGAGTTGTGCCATAACAAATCGCTGGCAATATAAATGATTTAATTATTATCTAAAAATCATAACGTTATTAATGCAGTGATATAAATAGATAAATTAAACATTTACATAAAATATTGCGAACTCTCTAAATGTCTTTAAGCATATTATTTCAAATGCAGAGTTAGCAAAAACTGAGTCAAACTGCTATTCATGTGACATGAAATCCTGTAATATTCCCCCAGCATAGAATCTGTTCAAAATATATAAAGTACAACGAATTCTATATATGTAGACAATAATCCAAAACAGAGAGGAACACTGCACTATTGGACAAGTTCTAACTTCACACAAGAGCTGAGTTTGGGAGTTACAAGCAACGCTCCACCGAAGTGTCTAGGATTAGCATTGCAGAGAATGGTAGCTCTGGTCTGCACAGTCATACGAGGTTACCCTTTTAAACTGTGTTATTGTCATAATAAAACCAAGTGATGTACAGAAGTTGTAATAATAATTTTGTGCATATAATGCAGACACATCCTGCCCAGGACCTTGTACTCAAACTGATTACAAATTTATTTCAACAGTTTATACAAAGTAGGCGTCACCCACCTAGAGCCAATGTTTTACCTTATATAGAGCTTGGAACACAGCTTTGTAAACTGGATCTAACAAAGTTCCACTGACTTGACCAGCAGATATTATTTGCTGTAGCCACTTCTTTCTGGCCTCACCTCGTATCCTCTCAGCATATGACCTCTGAAAAAGCAAGTGATCCATTTATATTGTATATAAAAATATTTGGTTGCTATGGAAAAAATTCTTAACTCATCACCATATAAAAATATTTGGTTGCTATGGAAAAAATTCTTAACTCATCACCATATAAAAATATTTGGTTGCTATGGAAAAAATTCTTAACTCATCACCATATAAAAATAGTAACAAGTGAGCCAACATCCTAACAATATCCACCTCAACTGAGTTCATTAAAAATTCCACCAGCTGTTCAAAGTTTTCTGAGCCAGACATCTCTTTGACTACAAGCTCAATCAGCTCACGGAACTCTTGTTTACTTAATCTCTGGTCATGGAACTTTGACTTCTTTCTAAGAGCGTTTTGAGCTGACAATACAGAATAAAATGTTATTAGACCTCAATTATAATGTTTAAAAAATGGTTTAATCTGAAATGAGTTAATGAGAAGATGGGATGGTAGTGAGGCTGTGAACCTGAAAGGATAGGTAAAGGTTCTGTGGTTCAAATCTCACTGAGTCACCGGTGTATTATGAAGTGCCTAGCAGGCCATTACAGCTTCAGGTATGGTGAGTTAGTTATAGAAAGAGTGCTACAAAACATTATCAACTTATCTTTACTGTGATCTCATAGAAAAACAGCAAGTATTTCTGTTCTTGTAAGCTATAGTGAGCCGTGTCAAAACATTCCTGAACTATTTTTCACAAAAATATGTCTGTAAATGAATGCTGGGCGTACAAAAATAAAATGTTTTCCTTCCACGCTGTCTTTTATTAGAAAAATTTAATTGAAATAAAATACAACAATCTCTGAATAGATGCCTGTACTCAAAAAAGACAACATAGCTGATACTAAAGAATGATTTCATTGAAAAAAGGCCACTCCTTGGGAGAGGGATAAAGAAGGGATGATAACAAACAGAACATAGACACTTGTTTTAAAGTTTCAGGAGCGACATGTACTCGAGATTTTAATTGAAGAGTGATGGTGAATGTACTAAAGGAGTATACATAGATACTAATACATGCTCTCTTCAGTAGGTTTGGTTTAAAATTTCTACAAGCTTTCATCATCACTTTATGTGGCATGGTCTCTACATTTACCTCGTTTAATAACATCCAGCTCCTGACCATCTTTGTACTTAAACAAAACTTCTTGAATCTCCTCCATCTCCAGGTAGCCACTTCCATCATTGTCCCATTTCTCAAACAGATTGTCTATCATCAGCTTTCTCTTGGCTGAGATCACCTGCCTGCGAGTCTGGAACAAAAAACAAAATCAGTGGTGTGGGATTATTATTTCTTTCACACACACACAATGTGGGATGGAGTGGTGTAGATACTCGACTGTCAACCTGAGAGTCCTGGGTTCGATCCTCGGTGAGAACCATGGAGTTTGATCCAGGTGAAATTGGGTTCAAAGTTGTCCCACAAGTTCACCCAGCTTTAAGTGTGTACCTGACTTAAGTTGGGAAAGTAAAGGGGGAGAGGGTTTGTGCTAACCACATCTGCAGAGGTTACAGAAAAAGATCAATTCTACACTTCATCTGCCCCGATGGCCGAATATGGTTAATGGAACATTACTTTTTTACACGCACAATGAGCAACACATGAAGTGAGTAGACTAAAGCTCCCTTGGACGGTAAAAAAAAAACAACAACATTCTAGCTTACTTCCTTTAAGTGGCTTCAACTTTTATTATTCTTTACATATTTCCAAAACACGTGATACCCACTACTATTAAACAAAGTTCCAACTTTGGACCAACTTTCTATAGATCATCCCTCATCCTTTCCCACAGTTTAAAGGGATGGCATGAGATGACAGGAACCAACTTACAAAATAAAAATTATTGTTCAGTGTATACTTATTGAGAAATAAATGTTCATACTGTCAGAAATAGCTGCCAAATAAAATATTATGACATATCTATTCAGCTATTTGTTATCTCTCAAGGGACAGATGGTAATGCAGTAAACCACTCGACCGTCAACCTGAGGGTCCCAGGCAGGGCTCAATTTACCGCCGGGGATGCCTGTCATCCCCGGCTCTGCTTTAGCTAATATAACCCAGCAGGGGATGAAATCATAGACATTTATCCCCGGCTCTGAAGAAATTTTTTTTCATCCCCGGCACTGGTTTTTTCTTAAATCGAGCACTGGTCCCAGGTATGATCTCCAGTGAAAACCAAAAGGGAATTTCCAGGTGATGGTGAAAGTTCCCTCCATGTCTCCCTGTCCATTGCACTATCAGTTGTGATGGGGATGAAAGTAGTGCACTACTTATACAGTCCTTTAGTGGATCTGAGAGATAAACATGTCATTCTTACAGGGACTTCACAGATCCGGTATCTCTGTCTAGAGAGAGATATAAATAACAAAGACAAATATTTGTCATTACAATGAGGTTAACGGGATTAAAAGACTCCCAGATCACGGGGAGTTAAATAACCTTCACTAGCCGGTCCATCTTCTCTTGTTCAGTGTCAGTATAGCCATCCTTGATGTGCTTCACCAACCTCTCAAAGATTTCTTTACTTGGATCATGACCCAGCAAGGTCTCAATCAGCAACACAAACTGGGAAATGTTCAGTGTGCTCTCATCGAAGGCAGACAACTGAGACTGGCTGCGCTGATTGGTAGAGATGGCTGAAATGTTTTGACATTTATCATTAATAAGAATAATTTTTCTTTAGATTAAAAAAAACTATAAAAGTAAAATGTATTTAAAATGTGCGCTCTGAGAATTCTTACTCAAATTGATTTTAGGACCTTATTTTTGTATTTTAAAAGGCTGGTAGCTCAATAGATGCTAGACCATCTGGTTCGTTATCATCTGGACCCTGTCTTATACACCCATGGTAACTCAATAGATGCTAGACCATCTGGTTCGTTATCATCTGGACCCTGTCTTATACACCCATGGTAGCTTAATAGATGCTAAACCATCTGGTTCGTTATCATCTGGACCCTGTCTTATACACCCATGGTAGCTCAATAGATGGTAGACCATCTGGTTCATTATCATCTGGACCCTGTCTTTTACACCCATGGTAACTCAATAGATGCTAGACCATGTGGTTTGTTATCATCTGGACCCTGTCTTATACACCCATGGTAACTCAATAGATGCTAGACCATCTGGTTCATTATCATCTGGACCCTGTCTTATACACCCATGGTAACTCAATAGATGCTAGACCATCTGGTTCATTATCATCTGGACCCTGTCTTATACACCCATGGTAACTCAATAGATGCTAGACCATCTGGTTCGTTATCATCTGGACCCTGTCTTATACACCCATGGTAGCTCAATAGATGCTAGACCATCTGGTTCATTATCATCTGGACCCTGTCTTATACACCCATGGTAACTCAATGGATGCTAGACCATCTGGTTCGTTATCATCTGGACCCTGTCTTATACACCCAAAGTCAAATGATACATTTTTTGTAATAACATGAGTTTTGGAATTAAAATGTATTTGGAATTGCATGAGTGTACCAAAAAACTACTATTTGAACAGTACGGCCATCAATATTTTAGATTATCCAGTATACTCCTCCACCACATTATGCCAGATGATTGACAGTCTACAGTATTGACAGTCTACAGTATTGACAGTCTAAAGTAGTTTAAAAAAAATGTTTTAAAAATCTGATCATTTTAAAAAAAATTAAATTTAAACCATCTTAGCAAAAGTAACAGAACAATGCAGTAAACTCATTCCGGATGCAAAATAAACTTAAAAGTAACAAAGTCAAATAAATTCAACATCAAAAAAACTGTCCCAGTAATTTGTTGTGAAAATTAAGGTAGCAATGCAACAGGCAATTCAAAACATGGTGAATTCTTCACTTACTAATATTCCTCACTCTATTACAGCTATTAATATTTACATCTCCCAGCTGTTTGTTATAATTTATATTTTTTTCTTGGCATAATAAACTCAAAAACTCTCCAACAGGAAGAGATAGTTTTCTAAGCAGCTCTGTAAGATATGTGGTTAGTTTAAACAAGATGTAAACAGGTCTCATCAATTAACTAGCTATAAGCGACATAATAAAAAAAGCTCTAATTTGAGAAAAAAAAATATGTCCTTTTAATTTTTGATCATTATAAAGTTGATGATGATTAATAGTACTTTTTAATCTAAATATAAAACATATTAATTTGATGATAGCTATTTATTTATAAGTCAAAAATGCTGTTCCCTCACCATTGCGTTCATCTCTACTGGCACTGTTACCGCTCTCCTCTGACACTTGTCTCTCCTGTTGTGATATCATGAATGAGTCAAACCTCTTTAAGTGAGGTGTCTTTGTGTATCCATCATCTGACAGGCCATGAGATCAAACAAAATCATCAGTCATTTGCTATGTCTTTTTTTAAAACCAAATTTTTTATTCCTTTTTTTGTTATTTAATGAAAAAGAATCAGTAAAAAATAATAATACAATGTATTAATTTTTTTTTCCTTAAAAATTTAGTTGTTATTTGTGAATAAGTAAATAATGAAAACATTAATTTCAGCTTAGCACAAAAAATAGACAAAGTTAATCAGATAATTTACTAAATTTTAGGTCATTAAAAACAGACATTTGAAATTATCCTGACAAACTGAATTATTACTTTTTAAAAACTATTGTTAGTGTTAAAAATGTATAAAAAAAAACAATCATAATGCTAGTAAATAACACAGCCCAACAAAAAAAATTTTTTTGCGAGTTGCCAAGAATGTTTGAATGAATTTATAGCAATGCATGGGTGCTGATTTCAAAACTGCCACTGCTTTTGCTGAATTGGCTCTAGTTTCTGAGATATTGGACACCCTTGAAAATATGATTGTACCCTTTGTGTAAAACAAATGCAATAAGTTTGGTGTCTGTTGTTTAATTTAACTATACCAAGTTATAACTTTGTTTAGTTTTTTCTCTTTTATAGCTGCTTTCTACAGACATCATGAGTTCATCACGAAGATGCTGCAAACATAATCCGAATGTATTCTGTTACATCTGTGGAGAATACATGATTGAAAAGCAAAGAAAAAAATCGAATTTTTGCAGCAGGCATATTTGGCTTATTTCGGTGTGAAGCTGGGAGACCAAGACAAGTCTTGGGCTCCCCATAAGGTCTGCAAAAACTGAAAGACCATTTTGGTGATTGCTATTTTTGTATTGTGAATGTTAAAGGCTTCAATCGCCACAAGAAATCTAAGTGAGATTATCCTGATCTTGAATCTGCAAGGAGGCCAATTCCACATAGCAGTGAAGTTCCTATACCAGTGTTTAGTAGATTATTAGAGCTTTCACCATCAGACTCTGACGAGGGGCAAGATCTGGAGTTTTTGGCAGGTGAAAAAAGTGGAAGCGATTATGAAGGAAGTTCTTCAACACCTCAACCATTTAGTCAAGAAGAACTCAATGACCTGATATGATACCTAAATATGCCCAAGCAAACATCTGAGCTTTTAGCGTCCAGGCTCAATGAAAGAAATTTTCTCAAACAAGAATTTTAAAAATTTCTTATCAGAAAAGAGAAGAGTTTCTTCTTCCATATTTCAGCCAAGAGGAAGATCTTGTTTACTGTAATGACATCCTTGGATTTCTGCTCCAAATGGGACTACAAGACTACTATTCCAAAGACTGGCGTCTTTTTATAGACAGTTCCATCAGAAGCTTGAAATGTGTTCTGATACACAATGGTAACCATTACGCATCTCTTCCTATTGCTCACTCAACAACACCTAAAGAAGAGTATGAGAATATCAAAACAGTATTGCAGAAAGTCTGTTATTATGAGCATCAGTGGTCAATTTGTGTTGATCTAAAAATGGTAAACTTCTTGCTTGGGTAGCAGTCAGGATACACAAAATACCCGTGCTTCATGTGCCTTTGGGATAGCAGGGCAAGGCAAGATCATTGGTCAAGAGTGACATGGCCTGCAAGGGAAACCATGACTGTAGGTAAAGAAAATATCATCAACAAGTCACTGGTTGACAAGATCATTCTCCCACCGCTTCATATCAAATAAGGTTTAATGAAACAATTTGTTAAGGCTTTGGGATTTTTGACGGTCCTCAGATTCGAAACTCATCAACGATCAAAATTTTACAGATTTCACGGATCACCTTGAAGCTTCTTCATGGAACAGTTTTTTTTCAGTTGTCAGGAATTTCTTAGGTAATAACAAAGCAGAGAATTATGAAAAACTGGTACAAGATATGCTCGCTAACTTCAGAAACATTGGAGCAAATATAAGCATCAAGGTACATTACCTGCACAGTCATTTAGACAAATTTCCAGGTAACCTTGGGGACTTCAGTGAGGAACAAGGTGAGAGGTTCCATCAGGATATGAGGGTGATGGAGGAGAGATATCAAGGAAGATGGGACATAATATAATGGCTGACTACTGTTGGAGCCTCCAGCGCAATGGCCCCAATGACACACACAAATGGAAGTCGACCAAACAGCGATTTGCTAATGCATTACCATAGACAATTAACATATTAATTAATTAATTAGACATAATTAGTTTTTCAAATGAAAATGTTTTCTTCTATAGCACTATTACATATCTTTTTAAACAAAATTCTGCATGACTATTAACATTTTCACTAGTATTTGTTAGTACACTATTTTACTTCATGCGATTCTGGACAATTTTCAAACACGGTGCATACATTATTTCATTAATTTTAATTATCTCGAAAAATAGAGCCAATCTAGGAAAAGCACTTACATATTCTAAATCAGCATAGTTGACTTTGTATAAAATTATTCAAATATCACTGGCAATGAAATCACTGTTTACCAGTGTAATTTATGGTTTTACTGATTTGTTCATGTAAGACAAAGTATGATAACTTATGTGCTTTGTATCATTACGAAATAAAAAAAGTATAATTGGCCTAACATTGGATACCATGTAATTACCATTCATTTAGCTCACTCTTCCCCTTTTCAGTACATATTTAAATTTAATAGTATACTTATACAGAAAGTTATTTAAAGGTAATGATCTATCTTAAAAGTTGCTTTACTACCATATCTCATTTTTAACACTTTAAAAAAGGTATCTAGAGACCAAATTCAAATCTTTACTTTTTAGAATTAAAAATTAGATCTAATTTTATCTTTAAAATGTTATTTTTATTCATTCTATTAAATTATGAAATAAATGTAAAAAAAAATCATGAAAAGAAAAAAATTAAACGAACGCTGAATATGAACTATAATTAATATCTTACCTTAAATGTCTTACAGATACAATAAAAAAAAAGGAAAATAATTTCAATTCAGTCTTAGGTAAAAAAATTTCCCGTGATAAAGCAGATTTGTCTGATAAAGCCTAATCCACAAGAACCTTGTCTATCCTCCAAAAAAAAAACCAGTATCTCACTACAATACCATTGCAGTACCTAATGCAGTCTCTTATAAAATAGTTTGGATAGGAGAGTCATTGTTCAGCATTGTCTTACCAGCATCATCTTTTTCTTTTTCCTCCTCTTGTTGAGCTGCTAACTCTTTCTCACTTTCCTCATTCCTCTGTCTTTCATCATCTACATCTTTTTCAAGGACGTTTTCTGGATTTTTCCCCACATCATTCCCGCTGTCCTTCTCTGTGTCTCTTTTTTCATCTTGTTGTTTTTCAGAAACATCATCGTTTAATTCAGATGCATTCATTTCAGTTTTACCATCCTGAAGTTCTGATGTTTCAGGATTCACTAATTCATCAGAAGGTTGGTAGCTGTTTTCTGAAGAGCTCACTGGTTTATCCTGGTTTACTTCAGGAAAAGAATCACCTCGGTTTTCAGGTGCTTCTTGATCATGTTCACCACGGTTTTCAGGTGCTTCTTGATCAGGTTTATCTGGGTTTTCAGGGACGTCTTTGATAAGTTCCTCTGGGTTTTCAGGCACTTCATCAATTGATGAGACTGGCTCTTCTTTAAAGCTATAATTGTCTAAAGACTTCATTTCTCCTTCCAGTATTGTTTTATCACCTTCCTTATCTTTCGCCTCCGGAACATCTGGTTCTTTCTGTAAAACTTCAGAATCAGATTTCTCTGTCTGCAATGTTTCCGTCTCTGATTTCTCTTCTTGTAGTTGTGTATCTTCAGTCACCATCACCTCAGTAATTTCACCTGCAGTCTCACTCACTGCTTCATTTGTTTCAAAGCCATCATTCTGCTCTATTTCAATATCATTTATCTGATTTTCTCCCTCAACATTTTCGCCTGTCTCCTCACCCTCATCATCTATGAATCACATTAAAAACAAATTAAATAAATACAACAATCAACAAAATTAAAAGAAAAAAAAAAGGATAAATGTATGTAACAAGTAACTTATTAGAACAGTAATGTTCATAATCAAAATGAAATTAGATTTGTAATTATAAAATCTATTTTGTCTTGCAGACAGCTACTAGACTGTGAGAAAGTGAAAGGTGACTTTTATCTGAATAATAATTGATTTTTAACTTGATATTTATGATAACTGTTTTTTTTTAGATTATATAAAAGAAAAAAACTTGAGGTACATTTATAAAGTTTTTACAAGAGTAGAAATAATAAAATGAAATGTTCCAAGAAGAAACTGAACAAAATTCTTGAATACAAAATCAACAGTTAAGCAACTGAAAATGTAAGTCCCTGTGATGCAATATTATACCCAAAAACTGAGTGCCCTTGTCCTCTGTATGAAAACTTGATTGAAATCTGACATGTTTCTTAGACATTATCGGTGGTAAAGGCTGGTATGGTGTTGTGCTCCTGTCTAAATAATTGCTCTTGCTTAAAGGTGGGAAACTATCTGATGAAAAGTCTTTTAAGCTGGATTCCGTTCTCGACAAACCCCCTTCCTGTTTCATGGAACTCGATGCATTCGGCTCAGCCGGGATGACATTAGCCAGGGTTTTCCTCAGCTTGGACAGCTTCTCAAACCACACCTCCTCATCTGATTCTTCAAAAGTGGCATCAGAAGCATTCGGATCATCTGAGGCCTGGGTTTCGTCTGAAGTGAACAGCTCGTGATCAGTGGAGTCCCCACATTTAGTGCTGGTTGTGTTGCTGAACAATCCCAGCTCTGTCACTGTGGTGTCCGTGTCACTAGTGGAATCCTCTTTTTTTATTTCCTTGTGGCGGGACATGTTGTTGTTTTTATCCATTAGTTTTAATGAACGTTCATCAGGAGTGGAATCTATTTCTTGATCTTGTGCCTCATCAGCCATGTCTTCAAGGCAGTAGTAAATAGTCTGTGTCAATACTGAAACAGACTCAGCAGCTTCATTACTTGTGACAGCAAAGTTATAACCTTCAGTGTTGTCTCCCCTGTGTTTTCTTCCATTACCATCTGTTTTCTCCTGGAACCAGGAACATAGTTCACCCACTTTCCTTGAGTTGTTATTGAAGCTCTCCACCCCTTCTTTAGCTATCTTGTTCTCATTGGTATTGCCAACTTTGAATTCACTTTCTTCTTGAGCATTTTCTCCTCCTTCACTTCCCGTCACTTCCGACTCCTCAATCTGCTTCACTCTGCCAAGTACGGCATCTCTTTCCTCCTTGGTTCTAGTGGAGGTCATCTGGTGCAGGTCATGGTGGCGCATGTTTCCAGTTTCAATTCTTTCCTGCAGGTTTAGATTCTGCTTTGGAGCTTCCAGTGTATCAAAGTAATTATATTCAACAATGGTCATAAAATCAGTCACATTATACTTATACAGTTTCCAACGCACTGAAAAGTATGGCAAATGGTTATTATGTTAGAGCTAAGCATTCTTGCAATATTTTAAGTAGGTACAGATGAACCTACCATCATAAAAATAAAAACTTCTAACAAATAGCTTCAGTCAACAATATTGCATAAAGTCTCCAATATTGTGACATTAATGTGACAATGGAAAAGAGGAAGACAAAAGAAGAGATGGGAAGACAACATCAAAGAATGGACCAGCCTGTCGTTCGTCGACTCCCAAAAGGCAGCTCAGGACCGGAAAAAATGGCGGGAACTGGTTTTCAGTCAACAACGGTGCCCCAACGACCCACTCACGGGTTAAGGGATAAAGAAAGAAGAATGTGACGATGAAAGGAATAGCTCAGTGGGACATTTTCTTTAAATATTTATGAAACTCAAATAAAACACTGTTAGATAGATAGTTGTCCTGTGCTTTTAGTTCCTAATGGACGAAAAAAAAACCTGGGGGAGTCCAGACAAAGAAGATAACATTCATGATACTAACTCCATGTAACGAACAGGGAACTCTTGCATTAGTTAGACAAAAGACCCTCCCACAAGATGTGGCAATAAGAGTTCAACAGTTGCAAGTAATGATAGCATATTAGGGGATTAGTGTGGCTAGCATACTGTTCAACAACACTGGCTATCCAAAGTAAATGCTAGTTGTCAGTGAATTCAGGACATTAATTATACCTGCGAATGAGAAATAACCAGTACCCATAAAATTTGTTTCATATATTACAGGTTGAAAGTTCTATTCTTATACCTTATAGAGCAGCTGATTCTCCCATCCAGACAAGCAATTATTAGAAATGACCCTCACGAATCTTATAACATAAAAAGTGAATCATCTATGCTTACTTCCTTCACTCTTTTCAGACAACTGTTTTATCTTCCATTTTTCAACAGCACTTTTATCCTGCACTGTAGCAATAGTTGCTAGCCTGTGAACTTCCTGCTGCACTTTGGCCAGCTCCACACTGGCAACTTGCATCTCTGCTAATGTCAGACCACCATCTGGTTCTTCTTCCCAAGCATCAAACATGGAGTCATCCACTTCATCAACTTCAATAACTGGAACTATATTGAAAAAAGAAAAAAAAAGCTCATCAGTTCATGGTAAAAAAAATTTCAGCCACATTTAGTTTTAAAAAAAAATCATTTAATTAATCACACAAAAAAAAAAAACAAATCCTGTATCTAATTGAATAGGACAAACTTTGACAGAGAAAGGTTTAAAAGTTTTCAATAACAAGCATTTAATGAGAGTGTTTTATGTTTTTAAAATAAATTTTCTATCAGAGAGTAACACTTTTTAATGAATTGTTTGTCACAGTATGGCAAGTATTGGTAATAATCTGTCAGTTGTATCAGATTGGAGTTCATCATTAATATAACAATCATTATTATTTCTATAAAAGTTAATTCAACAAATACAGTTTTTACTCAGGCTTAAAAGAAAGAAAAAAACAATTATTCAATCATTTATACATTAATTAATTATCTTCAGTATCCCGCTATAAAAAAAAAACTTTAATGCAAAGTAATTTAATGCAAAGTTTTTTTTAACGGGATAAAATGATATGAACCCAATATTTACAACATGAAACATTTATTTTTATTAATGCATTTAATAAAATTTTGTCATAATTAAATTTGGAAACAGGATTAAATTAGATTCATCTGCGAATAGAACAGGGGGTCTAGAGGCAATGTAAACATTGAGGACTAAATTGTCGACTTTGGATATGTCAGGTGACCTCTTTTTAAAAATAAAATTAAGATTATAAAATACAAGTCTAGAGTCTAAATAAATATCCAATGAGTCAATCAACATGTCTTCTGCACTTCAAGATAGGAAAAAAAATAGTTTTATCTCTGAATAGAGTAGGGGGTCTCGAGACAATGTAAACATTGAGAACTAAATGTTTCGAGTGAAATGATGGTTCATAATAATGTTTAAAATAAGTTAAAATATAATCTGATTAAAAACAATGATGGCTTAAGACTCTTATATAATCATTTTAAAACAGTTTTTACCTGCCAATTACACGTATAAATGCTAGTATAACTATTTTCGCTAGAAGTACTAGAAGGATTATATGCAGTGGCATTTGCCATTTTATGCTTAGCAAGTGGCACATTAACAGAAATTTATATGCATTGATTAAACACGCTGCGGAAAATTTCCTTATACAATGTTTTAATTTGATTTACAGTTTTATAGAAAATTGGACGATCTATTCAGAGGTGATATTTTGCTTCAATAACTTTAACAAAATATATGAGTATTGAAAAATGAAAATTATATTTAATAATTTTACTCTGAAATTAATGGTTGCAAACTGATATTAATTTAAAGCTCATTCAAATCTGATTAAACTAATTTGATTTTTAACTAGGTTAGTTTTGAGGAAATTCTCCCATGGTGCCTCCATGGCCGTTGCACTGCACGAGCCATCTCATTAGTGGTTTACATGATCTAAAAGATAAACATCTCATTCTTTCAGGGACTTGTAAAAAAAAAAATTAAAAACTCTATATGTAAAATGAAACTGGTAGAAAATCTGAAAAATTTGTTCCCATTATTTTTTTTTTCTTACAGATTCAGAACCGAATTGAGAAGAAAAAAATGTGTTATATCAAAGCGGGGTGTAACGCTGCTTTGTTTGTGAGATCTCTGCATACTTTGATAGTTATTGGAGTTCCCACATCATTACTTTTTAAACAATCATGTGAGTGTCTTTGTAATTTTTTTTTTTCCTTTTTTAATGAATAATGCAAGTCACAGTATTTCCATTAAACAATTTAACTTACACTTGTAGAAATAGTGTGATGTTTCTCTCCTGGAATAGCGGGATACCAGTCCAATTTTATCTCATATATATATATATGTGTGTGTGTGAGTATATATATATATGAGTATATATATATATATATATATATATATTAAAGGGGCTACATGTGGGTCATACCATTAAAAAAAGCTTTCTGGGTCACAGTCTTTGATACCCCTGTACAATCAAAAACATGCACACGCATTTTGACACTGTTAAAACTTAAGTACCTTGTTTCACACATTAGCTTTTATTGATTAGAATCGCAAAGTGGCCTTTCATTTTCAGCATTGAAATCTTGATAGGAACAAGATCAGCTGTTAGATCTATCGTTCTATAATCAGTCAGTGGTTTTGACTTGTTTCCCCAAAAATTGTTCACAAAATATTTAGTGCCTATGAAAAGTGCTTGCCTTGGGTGCAAAAGATAAAATATCTACCGGTATTAGCTATGTTGATTTAAACTTCATTATAAATGTATAGGATGCCTTTTGCTGCACATGGGCACCAGTCGGTCGGGCGAAGTGAAGCGTTAATTTTTTTTCTTAGCCACAGCATACCAGGGAGTTGTGTGAGTAGGGCAAAGCCTTTAATTTCCCTAATTGCAGGTAACTGTTTTAAGAGGGACGGACCTGGGAGCTGGCTCATGGCAGCTACTTATCCTTAGTTACCTACAGGATAAATTATGTATAGTAAAACAAGATGTATGCTGGACTTAGACATTAACTTCTGAAATACCCATACCTGCTTCAAAACTTGTAATGAATTGTAGAAAGACGAGAGCTCATCAAATGAAACCTAAAAACGAAAAATTAGTTGTTTTGAAGAAACAAAAATCTTTTTTTTCTAATTCAAGCACTGTAATTTGTAAGATGCTTCCTTCTAAATATTATTATTTTTTTTATTTTTTTTTTTGCAGTATTGTATCATACATTGATAGATGGAGAGCAGCTGGTACTGGGAGTCATCTACATTGCCATGATGGTGTGGTCTCTCACCATGTATTACTTAACTTGTTTTACTAATCCTGGATACATTGTAGTCACCAAGGAAAACAAGGCGTCTATGGTCAGCACCTTTTTTTTTTGTTTGTTTTGTTTTGTGTGCTGAAACACACTTGTAGTAGTTAGACCTACCAGTGTCTGTTGTAGTAGTTAGACCTACCAGTGTCTGTTGTAGTAGTTAGACATACCAGTGTCTGTTGTAGTAGTTGGACCTACCAGTGTCTGTTGTAGTAGTTGGACCTACCAGTGTCTGTTGTAGTAGTTGGACCTACCAGTGTCTGTTGTAGTAGTTGGACCTACCAGTGTCTGTAACATATGTACATATAGAAATTTCTTTTTTCATTAAATTTCCATTTCTATGCTGCCATTTTATTCCTATTGCATTAGTTTTGCTTTCGTTTCTCAAGCTTCAGCTCCAGATGAGACAGTGTGTCAGCAGTGATGAGGAAAATGACTTGAAGGATGTGAAGTCGGCCATAAGTAATAATGCAGACGTCAATGTAGATGACAGCAGTGATGAGAGTGGCCGCATGCTGGCTGCTGATACCAAGACTGGATTGAAGTATCGAGTTTGTGACTATTGTGAAATAATGGTAAGCTCCTGTGTTTTACAAAAAAAATGATAACAATATCCTTTGTTCTTGTCTAAATATCATTTAAAAATGTTGCCATAATTTAACTCGAGTTATCAGTAGTACTTTTAAGAAACCCTTTGATTATTTTCAGCAACCTATGAGAGCTAAGCACTGTGAAGATTGTAGCAAATGTGTCCGCAAGTTTGACCACCATTGCCCTTGGCTTGAAGCCTGCATCGGCGAGAGAAATCACCGTTTCTTTTGGCTTTTTCTGCTGTCCACTTTCATCCTCATAACGTCTACTTTCTACATTACTTGGTAAGTAAAGGTTGTGCTTAAATGTCACATTGCTTATCATTGGTTAAATAATTATATTCCGATTTTTTTCCATTTTACTGAAATTTACATCAAATAATGAAAAAAAATTTTTTTTTAACATGAATGATGTCGGTGGGTGATGCTTTCATTTTTTTTTCATCCTCTTTTTTTTCCAAGGGAAGCATTTGAGTACCGAATCTTCTGGTCAGACTGGCTAGAGGTCAATGTCATTTTATTTGTTGATCTGTTCATCTTGTGTATTGGTGGCCTTGTGGTCATGGGACTGCTGGTGTTTCACAGCTACCTCATGTTTAAGGTAAATCAAAAGTGTCCAGATTTTTGAAAGTTTGGATTTGCTTGAATGGCTTGTGATCCAGTAAAATACCCAAGAAACCTGCACATAGCGTCTTACCAGATATTTGGCTTATGGATTTTTTTTTTATCAACTTAACCTTTTCATTCCGGATTCTGATTTTTGACAACAATCGTGATAAGGCCCGAACTATGGATGCGGATTTTTGACATTTCACTTCAGCGATAGATTTCTATACCTTATGTTTAATGTATCGCGTTGTAACCTATATATTCTTGTAGAGAAATCATTTCTACACAAATTCATTAATGGTTTTTCATCATTTTCTAGACTGTTCTTTTTTTATTACGTTTTTAGTGGGAAGGGGGTAAAAATGACACGCTTTCTCCTATCGAAAAGTCGGCCGAAATGGCCGCTTTCGATGTCCGGTTTAAGCCGGCATTCTAGCGTAAGATTACACTTGTGTGGTATCAATGTAAAGGTCAGCCTTCCCTCTATTTGAATATCTAGGTCATTTGCGTAACTTTTCCATTATGTAATAACAGGGAGGCAGAAACCAGACCCCCTGTGTGAGGAATTTCTTTGTCCCGAGCTTCCGCTGGTGGTAAAAAATTGCATAACAGGGTTCACTCACGCATGCGCAGTACTATTGTTAGCCTTAGACACAGAACACAGCGTGTTGCTTCTAAATCAAACACATTTTACAAATTATTTAACATTTACGTTTAAAAATGATTTTTTTTTACAATAAACAATATAAAAAACTGATTATAATGAATTATTTCTAGTAGATTTACGGCGATGTAGTTATTTTCGATAAACATCAGCAGATTTATGACATCACTAAAATCCCCCCCCCTCCTCCGAGATGAGGCCATAGGCGTGTTTAACGCCTTAAAATTACTATTACAATTTCTTTATACTAACTTGCTATAGACTTAAAATACATTAAAGAGAATATATGAAATATAAAATCATCACTTCCAATTGCAGTTTGTTTGTTTTTGTTTTGTGAATGTGCTATATTTCTGTTATTAATGGATGCATGTTTTTGTGAGACTTCGTATTTCAATATGGATTACATTAATTATGATGACGTTGTAAGAACATGTGAGTAGCTACATTTTACATTTTAAAACATTGTTTGTGTCCCTATTATGTTTACTTTTAGTACTATAACTTAAATCACTTATTTTTTCTAAATCACTATGATTTTATTGAGATTTATAATTTGTGTCCGGACCGTTTTATGGTCCAATATGCAGTGACCGATTTCAAAAGTTCGTTATTATATTAATTTTGGAAAAAAATGAAGAAAGTATAGCCGATAGGAAGAGAAATGAACATTTATTATTATAAAGCTTAAATTCGGAAACATTAGTTATAATTAGTTTGTTGTTTTTTCGTTTGTAACGTGTAAGGTTTGAAAGTTGCATAACCAATTGGAAGGAATAAATTATATCGAATTTATATACTTTTATCATATTTACTATAAAGTCAACATACATAAAATATATATCATAAGAAAGATTGTTTAATTTCCGACATGTTGATATATAGATCATAATATTTAAGATTGTAGTTGATAAATAGTTGCACAATAAATAAAGTCTATATAAACAGGCCACACTCAGGTCCTCCATTAAAAATAGTTATTATTTTCAATTCATAACAACTTTATCAAATCTTGATCAATTTTAGTAATTCTTACACTGTTGTAAAGGAAATTGAATGATGTTTATTTTATCTCGATATACCTATAGGCTATTTTTATCATCTCCAGTTAAAATTTTCAGTTGAAAATAGGGTTTAAAAAATCAAAAATGAAAAAAAAATCGTCATACTTTTCTGAATAACTTTTTAAATATCAATTGTATAACTTTAATTCTTTCACAGAATGAAAGATAATTCATTTCTTTGTAATAAAATGTATACTTTTAAAGAACTATCTCTATTACTTTAAAAGTTACATGCGTTTTTGTGCACCCACCCGTTTTTTCACAAAACTTTTTGCTCAAGCCCAAAAACCCTCAGTAATTGCAGGGTATCTCTAGTTTTTCCCCTAAGGAACCAATGGGTTAATTCATTAACTCGATTAAATTTTGAATAATTTTTCCGTTTAATCACATCACCATTTAATAAGTAAAGTAAAGTTCCCTTAGCCCTAACGGGCCTTTGGGGGCAGATGAAGTTTAGAATTCATCTGTTTCTATAACCTCGGCATATGAAAGGGATTGTGTGGTTAGCACAACACCCAGCCGCCTTTACTTCCCCAACTTAAGTCAGGTACGCATTTAAAGCTGGGTAGACTTGTGGGACGACTGTGCACCAAATTTCACCTGGAAAAATTCCATGGGCCTCACCAAGGATCAAACCAAGGACTCTCAGGTCAACAGTCGAGTATCTACACCACTCGGCCATCCATTGCACTAACCATTTAATAGCTTAATGTTATAAACCCAATGTAGGACAAGGCTTTGTTGCCCCATTAAGTCCCATTCCAGTCTACTGTATATAGAATTGTGCACTGCAGCTAGATCAGAATTTAGTGTTGTGCATTAGAATGTAGTACACATCTTAATGCACGCTGCATGCATGTGGATGCACAGAATGGTGTGAAAGAGAGTGCATATGGTGTGAGATGGGATGTCAGAAAACAAGACATGTCAGGGACAAGATTTGAAGAATTAAATGAAAGTGCCCATTGTTGATAGTTCATTGGTGGTAGGGACAGTGTCCAGTAGAGATAGTTGATTAATGTATTCTATTGTATTTAAATAGCCTTATTTCCATTACCAAGATGTGGCCTTGGATTATTGATTATTTGATTATTATTTTGTTGCTTGTAGACTATAAAAAACGCAGCTTAAGAGAAAAGCTGCGCTCAACAGTATAATGTAAACAGTATACGGTACTCTTCAGTCTACCTTATGATCACTTTCTCATATACGATCCTGCCTTGATACCCAGTGTATCCACTATGATTAGCGGGGGGGGGGGGGGCAACAAGAGTGGACAACATTAATATACGAAGTCGACGCCAGTTAAAAGTAACAAAAAGAATATTTAATTCCTTAATTTAACTGCATGAACTGACATATATAATGGTGAACTCTGGAGGAGTACAATAACAGATACAAACTACAATATGCATTCTATGATGCCCAAAACTGATTTCACAACTTGCTAAAATAAAAAATGTGCTCCTCACTGCCGGTTGTAGTGTATGTCATTTTGTTGGAGATAACTTATACACGTAGAGCTCCGCTTAAACCACAGCGCGATGGAGGAATGACATCATGGAGGCTCTGGTGGGCGGAGCCTACCAAATTGCGTCATCTAACTCTGGCCATACCATTTCTCCAAATGCCTCCCCTCTACCTAAGCGTGATGTTATCAAGCAAAAGAACCAACACTACTAACACCCACAAGTGGAAGCCACATGAAACAAAGTATAACCATAGAAAACATAATCATCATATCATCAAAAAAAATTACATTATGATTGATCAAATATAACAAATACAAATATTGCATAGAATTATATATCAATTCATGCAAACATTATTTCATTAATACCAATCATATATAAATATATATGTATGTTGGGTTTTTTTTTCTGTTAATCTTTCTCATTTTTTTCTTTTCATCACTTATATATATATATATATATTTATATATTTCTTTTCTGTCATGTGACTCTTGTTTACTTTTTTTCTTCAAGTCACTAGTTATTCTTTTTTTTTTCAAGTGACTCTCTCTTTTTTTTTTTTTTTAAATCTCATCATGTTTATAATCAACAATCATCACAAAACATATTATAATATAATAACATATAATGCGTGTAAAAAATACAGATTAAGGCCAACAAAATATCTTACGAAAGCATGTCTGCGATAACATTTTGTTTCTCAGGTATAGTTGGGACAGTAAAATTTAAATCATGCAGCTTATATTTTATATACATTTTATTTTCTACAACGTTCTCTCCAATTCCCAATCATACTTCTCTCTGAGGTTGGAGTGAAACCATAGTTTGTTCTTCTTCCAGGATTATAATTATTACAGTCATTCTTACAACATTTGGACACATAAGTCGTGAGTACTGTGGTAATGAGGCCTAAATTCTGGCTGAGCAACATTTTCTTCCTAACATGCATATTTCTATCGAGACACCTACTGCAACTTCTATACGTTGTACCAAAATGGTTGTATTGTCTATTAGGTGAATTCTTCCTTTCATGGTTCCCTTTTCATTTCTTTTTCATACTGCCATTCATTTGTTTTTCTGATTATATTTCTTGATGGGTACTTCATAATGTCTTTGTTTCTTGGGACCTTCAATGGGTACACTGTAGTTTTTGACTCTGTATAAAATGTAATTCTTAGATTAATGCTGGCAATGGGTAACTCGTATATCGTCAATAACAAAAATCATTACTGACATTGCCACCATCTTGACCTGGAATATAGTCCATATCTGCAGATATCCAAAGGAAAACTTTTACATGATTTAAGGGCATCACCAGGTAATTTGCTTTTGAGTCCGATCTGTATGCTGTGGGTTGCAGGTTCATATCACTGTGTGCCCATTGAGTCCTCCATGTTGCCTCCATCGCTCATATGCCATGTGGTGGATTTGAAAAGGAATTATACAGCCATCCCATTAGCATTCTTTCATTCAATAAGTTAAAGAAGGTAGTCACACTGAAAAAACACACAAATTAACATAAGATACTACTATTGTGAATTTATTTTCTCTTTTTATTATTTTTGTTCAGGAGACTGGAAATTAGCATCAATCTTGCAATAAAATTTCTTTTATCTTGTCCCAGTCAATCTCAGTTATGGCATACTTGTGAACAGTGAATAGATGTTTCAAAAAGACTCTGAGTGTTGCACTGCTCCCACATCCGTGAGCCCATTTCATCAAAAGTCTTTTGATGGCCCTATAATCATTTCCCTTGCAGTTGTATTTCTCAATTTCAATAATAGAATAAGGAATATCCAACTCCAAGAGCACGCTTTCCCAAAAAGGTCCAAAGCAAGTCGCTAAACGGCTTGCTAGTTTGTCTTTTAAAGTTTGGTCGAGAATTTCGTCTGACAGACCATGGTAAAAAGCATCAGAAAATGACTGCATTTTTATTTTAAAGGCTGACTGATATCCAGATAAATATTTTAATATTTGCAGAAGTTTATAAAGCAGAGAAAAAATATATAGTAGCATTGGCAAACGATTTTGGTCCAAACTAATATTGGAGAAAGAACAATAAATATATTAATATTGGCAGAAGCTTTTTAACAGGGCTGGATTCTAGCTTACCAACAAACTGTGTTGAAATCATTCCAATCCTGACCATCAGTACAATTCACATTGATAAACACAAGATATACATATATACACAAACAAAATAACATAAGATACTACTATTGTGAGTTTGTTATTTCTTTTTATTATTTTTGTTCAGGAGACTGGAAATTAGCATCAATCTTGCAATAAAATTTCTTTTACCTTGTCCCAGTCAATCTCAGTTATGGCATACTTGTGAACAGTGAATAGATGTTTCAAAAAGACTCTGAGTGTCGCACTGCTCCCACATCCGTGAGCCCATTTCATCAAAAGTCTTTTGATGGCCCTGTAATCATTTCCCTTGCTGTTGTATTTCTCAATTTCAATAATAGAATAAGGAATATCCAACTCCAAGAGCACGCTTTCCCAAAAAAGTCCAAAGCAAGTCGCTAAACGGCTTGGCTTGCTCGTTTGTGTAAAATTTAAAAGTTTTATTGAGTATTTTTGTCTGACAGACCGTGATAAAAAGCATCATTAAATAACCCCAAGACCAATGTTCCCTCTAAGGTGTGGTATGAAGTGAGCATGAAATTTTGTCTCTGAGCGATATTTTTGTTTGAGGCCAAAATTTGTGAGCGATTTAAGCGATGTCGTCCGTCGGAGTGAGCGATTTACGTGTAGTATGAGCGAGGCTCTGAATACGTGTGAGCGATCGCTCACGCGCTCAGCTTAGAGGGAACATTGCCCAAGACTAAGGGTTATACTAGTACTGCTTGAAATATCTCAAAAGGATTAGACATAATGTGGATGATCTCCCTTGACCGCTTTGACCCTTTGTTAGGAAACTGATTAACCTTCAAGAAAGACAAATCTTCCCTTCCAGTGCCAAATTAAAAAAAATCGCAGTAAAGAGACTCATTGTGTAGCTATTTTTTAAATTAAATTTTAACATTTTTAATCATGTTCTGCTTTGGCCATTGTCCAACTCATGGAACGATGTGCATATATATTTATTTACTTATTTATTTATGTCTATTTATTTATCTATTTATTGTTATTTATTTTTATATATTTTCATTTATTTATTTATATTTGTTAATGATATATATATATTTTATGAATATATATGTTTTTTTAAATTTTACGCTGATCATAAATTTGATGTTTTAACATATATTTTTGTTGAAGCTATGACAGTAAATTAACATTTTTTACAGGGCCTCACTACATGGGAGGCAGCCTCAAGGGAGAGAATCACCTATCTCAAGTACTTAGATGAAGATTATAACCCTTTCAATGAAGGGCTATGCAGGAACTTGTACCATTTCCTCTTCGCTTGTCACTTGCGCAAATGGGAAAAAGTATATGCCGGACAAGCACAGGGAATAAACGGGATAGTTTGAATTTACTGTTGTTGTAAATGTTGTGCATTATCATTATTATCATTATATCATTATCTTATAAATTTAAAAGAATTTTTTTTTTCATTGGGTTTTTTTTTATTTTTTATTTTGATCAATAAAAAACAATGCGGATAATGCCGGACAAAAAATAAATTACATTTAAACATTAAATAAACACACATACTTATTGTAGAAAATATACATTGTTAAACAAGATAGTCATTTTTAGTGGAAATTTCATCATTGAAATTCATACTATCACCATTATTTTTTTTTCTGTGTCAGATTTAAGTCTTGCATTCTTTTTTTTTTTTTTTTTTTTTTTTTTCAAATGCTTTTTTTTTATCTATAGAAAATGCATGAAAGTTAGGCTACACATTGATATTTAGTATCAGCTATACTCATCGAGCAACATGGCGCGCAAGCGCGCCATGTTGTTCTCAGTATAGCTGATACTAAATATCAATGTGCATTATGTGGGTTGAACCCACTATACCGTGATGACAAGCCGGTGTACAACCACTTGAGCTACGCAGCTTGCTTCTCAATCCATTGAATATATCTATTTTATACTTAGCGGGTTTTCCCAGCAGCCATGACTCATAGACTTGTGGAGAGCGGAATATGTTTTCATATAGTTTAACGTTGCGCTTGAATCCTGCTTTATAAACTACTACCCACTACTAGTAGGCCTTAGTTCAGAGCAGGTAGAATAGTAGAGATTTAGTAGTGTCACTACTATGACAAGCCAATGTACAACTACTTTGAGCTACGCAGATTGCTTCTTAAACCATTGAATATATTTTTTTTTTTTTTAAAGCAGGATTTAAGCGCAACGTTTAAAGAATATGAAAACTTATTCTGCTCTCCAGCTGCAGCAGCTTAAGCGAGCTGCGTAGCTGAAAATCACTACTACTCTACCTGCTCTGAACTATGGCCTACAATGTTAAAAGCTGAATGTAAATTCTGCCTGTATCACTCTTTAAAAAAAAAATTCTGGATATAGGTTGTTGTTGTTGTTGTTTTTCATGCTGCCATTTAAACAAAAAATTTTTTTAAGCTGTTAAACATGGTGGCAACGTTTTGTTTTTTTTTTTTTTTGTAATGCTGCTGCAGTATAATAATTTATGTTTATTTATTGTAGGTGTTTTTCGGCAAAAAAAAATGTCTTATGTTTTTTGTTTTTTTTAATCAAAACATTATTGTTAATGATGTTTATATTAAGCATTTAATAATGTGTAAAAAAAAAAAATAATCCAACAAGATAGTACTGTTATCACCATAACAGTATTAAAGTGAACTGTACATAGGAATGCAAGTACTACCCCTTGAATTTTTTTTTTTACTTAAGTCAAGAATTTCATTGTTTATATATATATATATATATATATATATATATGTTTAGAATTTCATTGTTTGTGTATATATATATTAATAATCATCAGACATTAATCGCTAATGATTTCTTATATTTAGTGCCATTTCTTATCAAATTTGATGATGTTGTCTTGTTGGTCATAAACTTGCAAGTTTGTCAGGTATGTTGTTCAGAATGCCTGATTTGAAAGCCGACAATACATTTGTGCAATAAAAATTATCTATTCAGGATATTTAATGCTGTGAATAATTTTTCTTCATCATATTGTATGTTTATGTAAATATGTACCATTATTGTCGATGTATAATGTTATTTATTCCTCTGTAAAGAATACATTTTGTTTTCTGATAACTTATGAAAATATTGTTTGTAGTTTGGTTATTTGTTTTCTTTAAAAATAACATAGTCTCCTTTATCAAGGTTTTATACTAAAGCTAAATGTGGTTATTCTTTTACATAGGCCAAGTATTTCACATGAAAAACTGATTTCTGATATGCCTCAAAAAAGAACTTCCAATTTAATTATTCATGCTTATATGCCTCAAAAAGATCTTCTAATTTAACAGTTGATGCTTATATGCCTCAAAAAGAAACTTCTAATTTAGCTGTTGATGATTAATTGTGTTCAATCATTATACCATACAAAATGCATCACCGACTAAAGGGACCAGCCGTGAATGTTGCCGGTCATAACACTTCAAGAAAAATGTTTTGATGTTTTTGGTGCTGTATACATAGACACAAACAAAACACATATACAGTATACATGTATATATATAAATGAAAGTTATATATATTTCAACTTGTAGTCATTTTGTTATGCAACACTCACGCCTCGACTCTGGCTAATTAGTTAATAAAAAATCTGGCATAAACTTTCATTTATCTTTACAAAACATTGCAGGAGTTGTGTATCCCCAACAAGCTCATTAGACTAGTACGTATGACATTAAACAACTCAAGAAGCAAAGTGAAAATCCAAGGGGAAAGCTCAAGAGAATTTAAAGTAAACCAAGGACTTAGACAAGGAGACTCCCTTTCGTGCATACTTTTCAACTTAACCCTAGAAAAAGTCATAAGAAAAAGTAAAAAAACCATATACAAGACAATGATCCGGCCAGCAGTAACATATGGTAGCGAAACATGGACCATCAGCAAACAAGCAGAAAATATGCTAAACACTTGGGAAAGGAAAATATTTAGGAAAATATATGGGCCAGTAAAGGACAATAACGAGTGGAGAAGTAGAACCAATTCAGAGCTGTACGAACTGTACGAAGAACCAAATATAACAGCTGAAATTAAAATGAATAGATTAAGGTGGGTAGGGCACATAGAAAGAATGGAAAACAACAGAGGTCCAAAAACGATTTATAAGACAACACCTAATGAGAAAAGGCCTAAAGGCAGGCCAAGAAGCAGATGGTTGGAGGAAGTGGAGAAAGACCTTAAAGCCATAGGAGTGAGAGAGTGGAGGAAGAAGACCCTGGATCGGGAAAAGTGGAGAAGTGTAGTATGGCAGGCCAGGGCCCTAAATGGGCTGTAGAGCCAAAGGAAGAAGAAGATAAACTTTCATTATTTCTTCACAGCTAAAAAAAATATTAATTCTATTTTTTTACCCTTACATTGACCTAATTTGCTTTTATAAGTTCTTATAAAATTGTCTTTTCTTCTTGCTTTGATCAAACGGGTTTTGATTTACCTTTTTTTTTTAAAACTCTAGGCTGATGAAAGTGTTAATAAATGAGTGGAGCTTATTGGTCGAAATGGACTTTCTCAGATTTCTACTCCATATTACTGGACAGATTTGATATTGCTAATGGTTTTGCAGAGTTTGTAAAAAGTTCCCTTTGCCCTGTAGGGCCATATGGGCAGATGAAGTGTAGAATTCATCTGTTTATGTAATCACAGCATATAAAGGGATTGTGTGGTTACGACCAGCCGACTTTACTTTTCTAACTAAAGTCAGGTATCATTTAAAGCTGGATCTGGACTTGCACTAATTTTACTCATCATTTCTTTATGTAAAATAAAAAGTTGTTTTTTTTTAAATACAGTTGTGGTCCTTGGTTATTAGAGCGAATCAAAATTAACTAAGGCTGTCACTACGCAGCTTTGTAGTTCTCAGTAGATATGAAAAAAAAGCAGACCGGGAGTGAGTTTTTCATTATAAATCAATTATAAAAATAAATATGTGGCATTAAGATACCAAGTACGAGATATTTCTGTAAAAAGGACCTGAAATCCAATCACAGTTATTTATGATGAACCCCCAGCAAATCTGTGCATTATTTTGGGAAAAAAAAATTATCCAAGCAAGTTATTGGTCTACTTGGACCCTGGATTATCTGGTAAAAAAATTGCGGATAAAAAGGGCATCTTAAGAGACATGTGTATTTATTTAGTTGAACTTGTGGAGCAAAAAAAACCTGTTACCTGGCATTCCCTTTCGCCAAATTAAGGGGGTGCCCGGGTCTGGCAAAAAACTTTTTTATTTTTAAAGTTTAAGACATTTTAATATCATAGTTATGATATAGTAGGTTTAAAAATAATTTTGTGCAAAAAAAATAATTAAAATAGATATTTGTGGGCGTGGCATGCCGCCATCTTGAAATTTATGACCTTTTTGCGTCAAATATTTCTGAGATATTTATAGACTGATTAATATAAAATGTACATTTTTATAATCAGGAAAGCTTGCTTTAGAGGATGTCAGAGTATTTTTTTGATATTTTAATAAATAAATTTTTTATGAACTTTTTAAATTTTGTATGGTGAAAATAGGCCAAAAATGCCAATTTTGAAAATTAAAAAAATTGCCAAAAAATAAGTACTCAAAATTTCTTTAAAAACCTCTGACATTCTATAAACACACCTCTTCTTAATATAACTTAGAAGTTTTATCAAAATCTGACAGGTGGTTTTTGAGATTTTCTTGCATTAGTGAAGCAAAATGTCAAAAATATTTTTTCAGAGAAAAATGACTTTAAAGTTTTTAAATTATTGAAGATTTTGAATGAGTAACATTCTGAAAATACACTTTAAGTGATCTAAATATTTTTTTTCTGAAATACTGTTAATTCATAGTGATTATTGGTATGTTTTAGTATCTAAAAATGTAAAAAAAAAAAAAAAAATTTTTTTTAGACATAGTGAATTTTTCTAGGTACCGTACCCCCTTAAGCTGGATGGATAATCATGGACTTGCATGAAAATTTGATACTTTACATGTAATTTTTTTAATTCAACCCAAGTACTATAGCCTCTGAAGAAAATATACACTGAGCTGAAAATTACCAACTATTATGGTTTATTATAATATTCACTTCAAAGATAAATTCTAAAAAAAAAATTAAGACTTCAAAAAAAAAAAACAACGTTGGCGACTTCTGTTCACATTAACAAAGTGGCTGCTGGATTTTTTACACCGTGAAACAAAAACTAACAAGAAAACAAAAGAGAAAGAACTTAGTTAAATGAAAAAACAAATTTATTACATTTCTTTTTTTCATTTACAGACAAAAGATGATACAAATAAATCCATTTGTCGCACATCAATGCATTCAGTACTAAATACATGTACCAGCATTTAAAAACAAAAAAATGTTTTACCACATAAAACATGAGTTAAAACACTAAGTTCCAATGTTAAAAAAAACACATGAAAGACCAAACATACATTCTTGCATTAAATGCATTCAGGTGAACGGTACAATTGTTTTTTCATATTTAATAAATGAATGCCATTCAATTAAACTACGGCTCAGAATAAAATATATGTACACAAACTTTTTTATTTTTTATAGAACCACTAATAATTCAAAGCATCAATAGAAAAGATTATTAGATTTGTTAAAAATCAAATTTTCATTTTTTGGGCTGTATATTTAGGCTTCATAATGTCCAAATAGAATTTAAATGAAGAGATAGAAGGGAATGGTTATCAACTATTTCCTGATACCACAAAATATATATAAATATATTGATGATTAAATGTCCTATATCTGAGAACCTTGTAAAATCTTTCCACCATGGTCAGGGTATGAGAAAGAAACATCGTTTAATACAATAATCCCAACACACACCAGCCAAAGATTCATACCAGTGTTATGCAGTTAGTCTAATGTGACATAATTAAAATTTAAAAAAAAAAAAAAAAAACTTAAAGACTAATTCTCAAAGAACTTTACTGGTCTAACAGGAATTTTTTTCCCTATAGCAGTGGAGTACTATCATAATAATTTGAAGTGTTCAGTGGTATTTGACTGTAACAAATAAAGATACAAATATGAGCATCAAAAATATTTTTAAGAGACACAGAGAATTGAGTGAGAGCTTAGGGAAACTTTTCATAAAGCTTGTAAATAATTGTAATTAAACTTTTGGTTGGCAATTAAGTTACCTATGTAAGTACTACAGCTGCCAAATATGGTCTTCTCCCAACAGAATGTTATCCAAACAATAAATTAAAAATATGACATACAATGTTACACAAATTTACGGGCGAGATTTCTCAATATCCATTAAAAAAATGTACATTTATAATACAGGGAATCGTTTGATCTCACAAGGAAAAAACTTTGATCCTAACACATGATGATCTTCAGTTTGCACGTCAACAAAGTGGTTTCTAGAAAGAAAGATGGCCGAACTAACACACAAAAAATTCCAGTATCTTTGTCAGCAAATACTTAACCCCAATTACATACATGTTCTTTGTGTTTATTTTATGAAACTATAACTCATGACTAATTCACTGCACGTCTTGAAAATGATATTGAAAAAAAAATAAATGGAACATGTTTTTTCCTGACAATCATAGATCTTTTTCCCATTTTGACAGTATGTCTTTAAAAAATGTCTAAAATTCATTGATGAGATGTTTCCATCTATTTCATGAAGGGCAGCAATATATAAACGCTAAAAGGTAAACCGTTAGCAACTATTTTTAGATCAAGGATTCAAAAGATTTATATCTAAAAAAACTAACCATTTTTTTTCTTAAGGTGCATCATAAGATCAGAGATAGTAAAGAATACAAACAATGCACAGTTATCAACCTCATCCATGAGAAGCAGCTTTAACACATGCACACACACACACACAATCACACATAGAAATAATTAACCACTGATATAGACAAATGTTCTTTCACTGTGGCCCAATTAGGCAAGCTTTGAGAGAAGATGACACCCTTTCACTGAGTTTACTGTTTATGTGAGCTGAACAAATACCTTGACCTGCTATGTGTCACTCTTCCACAATTTGATGGTTTTGTCATTCTCTAAAGCTGCGGAGGCAATGATGTTTTCTGTTGGATGACATGCGCAGCTCAAGACAACATCTGCAAGTCAACAATTTTTTATATTAAATATTTTATAATGTACTCTAAACGGTTTTCAAACATCTTTATTTATTCAAAGTATGATAAAATTGTTATAGTTTTAAATATTTTATCAAATGTATGCTTGTTATCTTTCTTCAAAAATCATAGAAGAAATGGCAAATCTGTATAAATTAAATTATTTTCATTTGTTGATTAAATCAAATTTCAAAAAAGTGCTTGTTGATTAAGTTGGTTTTTAGCTGTGGCGAGCACACAGGAAATTCAAAGCTTTTCAACTTGTCTTCCCAATCAAAAGTTTAAGTCTACCGGTAAATCTGTTTCTTTACAATACAATCATCCCAGGTATTTTTTTCATTGAGTTATCATTAGATTTCAATGCTGCAGTGCCAACAGTTAAGAATTAATTTGCTTTACACACAGCACTATTACAGCCCCTATTTACTTTGTAATCTCTGGAAGCTCTAAAGAATGTGCATTCATTCACTGGTTCAAAGTGTTGTGAAAGGTTTGCTAGTTCAATGCTGAAATACGTTGTGAAATGTTTAAGTATTTTATCATACTAATAAAATACCTCAGTCTGTCTAGGTTACTTGTACAATAATTAATACCAGATAAAATTATTTTCTTTGCTTTGGCCTTCTGAAATTTTCACTTTCATAATTCACAGCATTTAAAAAAAAAAAATTTTTCAGGGGCTTTCTCACATTCTGCTTATCAGACAGCCTAATATGATACTGACTGGCCAAGTACCAAATGTAGTGTCCAAATTACATGTATGCAGGGAGGTTTGAGAAACTGGAGTCCAAGCCATGGTGAGTGATGGGACCTTTTTTTTCTCATGTCCCTAAGTCCACACAGGTGTTGGGGAAAGTATAAATGGCTGGCAATCATACTAGCATATAATACCATGAGGTTAATTATACTATATAAAGATGTGTTGCCCAATTCTTTGAAATGGCTATCAAGTTATATTACGTACTTTAAAACAAAGAACCTGTTACTTTGACAGAGTTATCTTTCTTAACTCAAGATCGGTTAAGTGCTATTAGCCACATGATTCATTCTCTAAAGTGTTAAGCAATTGTTGCAGATTTATGTGGCCGTTTTGATGATCAATTTTTTTTTCTGGTATATTTTCTTATCACTACACAAAGGACTTTGGTACATTAATGTTCCTTATCAAGCTAAATTATTTTCTTCAGATATTTCCTGTTTTTATTTCTATGGCCCTGTTTAGTGACAACGTTCATGTTTAAAGGCCGATAACAGAAACAGTCCCATCATACTAGTATCCATTTTGAATATTTATTCACATTTTCTTTGTCAATTTTTGTTTTGCATTTCAACTGATTTTATTGTGGAAATTATTTCCAATCCTGGTACATGAAATGTGACTGCACTGATATATATAATTTTTAAAAGTCATCAGCCTTCAAATAGTTTAACTCACCTGTGTGGCCAGCCAGTTTCTGTACAACCTCTTTGGTCTGAAGATTCCAAATATACACCATGTTATCTTCTGAACCAGACACGATCCACTGATGACAAGAAATACAATAACATTTTTAATAAGTCTAACAAAACACAAAATTTTAAGATTTCCATTTGAGTTGAACTTTATATTAAATACATGCAATGGAGAAAATAATATGTCACTAGACAACATTATTTGACCAGTTCTAAAAAAAATTTAATGCTAGCAGCTTGTAAGAAATATTAATTTTGTATTGTTACAAACTCACCTTTCCCCCTGTCACAGAAAAATTAGCAAAGATACAGTATTTTTCATTCTTATGACCCAAGTAGGTTTTTAAGCACTGAGGAAAAAAAATAAAAGAATTTATTCAAGGTATTTACACATTATAGTAAAGACTAAAAAAAACAACTTTTACACAGCTAATGATTTTTTTTCTTTCCTGAAAAAATGGGCCTTGCAAATGATCTCATGTTGTGTTTTTTATAGATACATGGTCTTGTCAGACTGTGGGACTGATTGCTATTTTGATAGTTTTGAAAACATTTGGATAAAATGTGTTCCTCAGCTATTCTCAGATTTTGAACCTCTATCACAGGCATTATTATGAGTATCACTTTTAATCATAAAAATTAAATTATAAACTGAAGTAAAAATTAAAAAAAAAACAGGGTTTTAAATAGATAGTACACTGGCAAAAAAGTATAACAATCTGGCAACTTTGTTTTACATCTAATTAAATCATACACTTCACTTTTATTATTAGAGTTGGTCCCCTTGTAGAGTGGTCCCCCAACCCCCGCAGACCGGCACCGGTCCATGGATCAAATGGTACTGGGCTGCCCAAAGGAACATTAAATTATTTCCTTTTTATTTACTGTGGTGACTTATCTTGGGATTGTGCGTGGATTTGAAGTTAACTGGGAACTGAGCGGCTGTAAGCAGCATTGGCATTGTAAATCAAAACAGTCTAAAATATAAATAATCACCGTCCCCCCTCCCCCACAGCCGGCCACAGAGAAATTATTAAACGTCAACCGGTCCGAAGCGAGAAAACGTTTGTGGACCACTGCCTTAGCCCATAAAAGGGATTGGAAACTTGAAGGCTATAATGAAAGTATTCAATTGTGTAATTTTACACATAAATAAAAGCAATGACTTACTTTCCCTTTAGAATAATCCCATAACTTTAGTGTACTGTGAAAAAAAGAAAAAGACAATTATTTGGTGAACAATTATTATTTTAAAAAAAAAACACCAAATAATAACTAGGGCTGCTGATTAAACTGCGTTAATTTGCGATTAACGCGTCAAAAAAATTTGCGATTAAAATTTTTAGCGTAACACTTAAATGCGTTAATTTGACCAAATGCGGAAAGTTCACCAAATCGATAAATAACAGAATTTCACTCAACCATTTGAAGTTTAAGGTCCGTTCACTTATTGAGTAGATCTACCACCCCCACCCTGTCGCAATTCGCACATACCCTCACCCCCAGGTATGTCGACTGAAGCCCCACTTGTAATATATGATGAAGATGTTTTGGTTATTTAGCCCTTCGACAAGCAAACCTCCTGCTCCCTTCCCTGTCAGTGTAAAAAGAGAAAACTTTCATTCACTAGTTAACATTATATAATGTAGTGTATTGGTGGAGGTACTATCGTGTATTGTTGAAGGTATAATGAACCCGTTTATGATTAGATCAAAATAACGAGAATCTAGAAATTGTGTATAATTTTTTTGCGCATAATTTTGTATCTTTGATAGTATATTATCTTGCTCGTCTGCAACAGCTGAACTAATAATACATCTGTACCCAAGACAGTGGTTGTATTTTTCATAATTATTGTGATACTGAGTTAAATTTTATATATGGCTGTTGATTTACTGCAATTAAAGCGTAATTAATGCGTTAAAAAATGTGATTACATTTTTTAACACAAACACCTAAATGCGTTAAATTTTACCCAAAAGCTGTTTATTTCAGAGTTGCAGAAAAAATTAAAAAATCAGTAAATAACCCAATTCTATAACCAGATCAGATGAGATTTAAAAAAAAAAAAAAAACAAGAAAAAAAAGACCCCCGTTTCTCACGTTTGCATAAAATCATAGCAGCGATATGACCTTGAAACAATGTGATTGCCATTTTTTTAATTCAAACTTATGACCCTGAATGATACAATTAGTGAACATCTGCACGTGTTATAGCTTGATTGACAAGTGTCATGGCTTTGAAACAATATTTAACTTGTGGTTGGTGAGTGACGTCATCTTTCTGCAGCTGTCTAAAATGAAACTGGGATGGGCAGGGGGGGGGGGTATAAAAAAAACCCGCGTTAACAACAAGGGAGCAAATACTTTCTTGCTATATTATTATTTTATGACGGAAAGGCACATATGGGATGCATTCGATGGGAAGTGGAGGGGGATATGTACGACTAGTTTGACTACAAACAAATGTATTATATTGTGTCGATTAAAATGTGTGTTAATTTGCGATAAAAATTTTAATCATGCGTTAATTGCGATCAATTTTTTTAATCGAACAGCAGCTCTAATAATAACATATCGAACTGAATGGGTTCTCTCAAAGTGACAAAACATATACTTATAAAGACCTTCGCATGTCCCTCTATAAGCCTGCCTCCTCATCCCTCTACAAGCCCATCAATAGCACCAAAAGAAAGTACATGTACTCCTTTTTGTCTTACAGGCAAATAAAAAAGCACATACTGACACAGATAGCCTGTTTTTTGTTCTTTTGATATTTCTTTCCTCTATTTGGATTTTGTTAGTGCTTAGGATTTTGTTAGTGCTTAGGAAGCAGGTTTAAGCTAATAGTTGATCAGCCAATTAGCTTTTTTTTCCCTTGTCTGGCTGTCACTGGCAAATACTGACAAAGTTGCGGTTTTGTTCACCAGTTTTTCCTTTCTGAAAGTTAATTTCACCTTTTTTTCCTTTCTTACAGTTAATTTAACTACATTTTGCATCCCTAAACATTTTTCCTTATGTACATCATAAAATTTTACAACACTAAAAAAAAAAAATTTCTGCAAAAATGAATGAAAGCCATTTCTTACTTGTCAAGTGTGGCAGCCAGTATATATTTGCCATTAGGAGAGAACTTAACAAATGATACAGGTGGATTATCATCATCTTAAAAAAAACATGAATTGAGCTTTAAAAAAATACATCAATATATATACAAACAACATACATTTGAGATAACAGTATAGTTGTAAGAAAATACTCCAAAATTATATACAAAAAAGACACATTTGAGATAAAGTATAGTTGTAAGAAAATACTCCAATATTATATATAAACAACAAACATTTGAGATAACAGTATAGTTGTAAGAAAATACTCCAATATTATATATGAACAACATACATTTGAGATAACAGTATAGTTGTAAGAAAATACTCCAATATTATATATAAACAACATACATTTGAGATAACAGTATAGTTGTAAGAAAATACTCCAATATTATATATAAACAACATACATTTGAGATAACAGTATAGTTGTAAGAAAATACTCCAATATTATATATAAACAACATACATTTGAGATAACAGTATAGTTGTAAGAAAATACTCACCCATTAGAGTTTTTAGACACTGGCCGGATGCTGTGTCCCAGATTCGACTGAAAATAGGACAAATACCTTTAAATGTTTTGGTTTTTTTTTTAGCAACGCCAACCAGAGCATATTTTAAGGAATTTTGACTGGGAGACATTGAGGGCACATGACCTAATGCACCGAGCACCCATGAAACTTTCAAAACATTAGGCTCAAAAACTAGCAAATATATAGCAATAAAATTTTGCTAATTTGACTATAACAGGTCAGATTTTAATTTTTTAAGTTTAACATTTTAAGTTTTCATATCAAAATTGAAAGAAATGATGGTTTTAAACAAATGGATGTTATAGCTGTTAAGTTTAATAATTGAAAACACTTTCTAGAGAAAAAGTCAAACCTTTAAACTTACGAAGAAATCATTATGTCTAAATGTAGAAAGATGTGTTTTTAAAACCTATAAATTTTAAACATATCTAAATAATCTCAACTACAATGAGAGCTATGCTGGTTTAAAAATCATTGTTTCCCAGTGATTTTTAATGTCTCTATAGCAACCTAACAAGCATAAAGGACTTTCATGAATTTCTAAGGCACAGTCAATGCCACTCTTAAGTGGAATAACAATACATTATTAATTGAAGCGACTCTAATATAATAAAGTGCAAAAAGGTGGGTATATTGTCTTAGGTTCGGCTAATATTATTTCATTAGAGCAAAAGCAAAGAAATTATAAAAGAAATGAGCTTGGTTTTCACACAGAGACTGAATTTCGAATTTACTAGGCAACATACTTTCTTAACTGGATGACACAGACATCTTCAAGTTAATATGTTCATATGTGGTGCGTGATATCCAAAAGTAGTTTGAACTCTCTCAAAACACAAGGAGAAGTCCAAAGATAAAATATAGATCATCACTAACGATATAAAACTATCTTTTCAAAAAGAATAAAAATTAGGCGACAGTCGCAGATGAAACTTATGAAATACTACATTCACAAACTCATTATTCAATTGGTGAAGTCAATGTAAAGGTCAGTCATGTCATTATACATACCCTACCTAGCATTAGAGACAAACATTAAAATGACTAAATCACCAAAGCACTTTTATTGCCCACATCAGAATGAGATGGTATAATGTTGCATTTGCAAATATTATTATAAGCTAAGCAGAGAAATAAAAAAAAAATGAAACTGCTTGCTGCCCAGTGACTGATTTTTGAGTTTTCACTGGGCAATATAAAAAAAATGTCACCCAGTTCAATGGTTAAAATATGCTCTGATGCCTACATAATTGGATTACTTTACTACTGATAAAAGGCATAGAGAAAGAAATATTATAAAAAAAATTTTTTTACCATAAACCATCATAACTGCTTGACACAATTAATGAGCCATCACGATTAAAATGGACCTTTAAAAAAAAAGAAATATGTCAGGTAAAAAAATAATAATAATAATAATAATAATATGTTTAAGAGACCTAGTTTATTCTGATTAAGTCTAGGGTAAATTAAAAAATTATTAAAAAAAAATCAAACCCTTTATTCTTTGAAGAAAAAATGTTTTATTCATCAATGAACTAATTTTATTTTATCCAAACATTTATAACACTTTAAGATCTCCGGCATTGGTAAAAGTTAACTCATAAATGTCCATGAAGTTGATTGAAAAAAAGAACTTACAGCTGTAACAGGGTCTGAATGAGCGGGCAAAGTTTTTAAACATTTGCCAGTTTTAACATCCCAAATTCTCACACTTTCATCAAACTGAAATTAAAAAAAAAATAGATCACCATTTATTAAGGTGACAACAGCAATGATTAACTGATGATCATTGTATTCTAAATAATTCTCTTTGTTAACCAAAATGGAAACTCTTTAAAATGATGGTACAGAGTGACAATTTCCAATTTTTTTAGCGCACATGATTTCCGAAGTGACAAAGATGTACATTGTCATGATTTAAGAAAATAATAATAATCTATATCAGTTTTAAAGGCGTTATCAATCAAGTAAAAATAAATGAATATGACCTGCTTTTTAAAAGAACCATTCAAACCGATGTCATGTACAAGAACAGTGGTACACATTTTGCAACAAAAGCTTAATCAAAACTACTTACTGAGCCGGACACGATTAGATTAGACTGAGGATTAAAATTACAACAGAAGACATAGTTGCTGTGACCTTTCAATGTTTTCAAGCATTTGCCCTGGAAGAGAACAAAAAAAATCAAGTGTATTTTTTTAGACCACAAATAATGAATTAAAAAGAGAAACAAAACAGTTGCAATCTCCTTCAATACAGTGTATGCATAAAATTTCGATCAGTTTTTATTAAATGGGTGATTTTAAATTAAGGGTGAAAACCTTCATTTTAGTTCCAGTAGTTAATTTTTTTTTATTAAATGATTACAACCTTTTCTACAGACAAAACCAGGGGAAAAATGTTAAAAGGATATTCTGTAGTTGCCTTATAACCATGAAAATTTGCTAAAAAAAAAAAAAAAAACGTTCACCAAAAAAAAAAGCTTCAATTTAATAAAATTTAAACCAGTTTTCTTATTTGAGTTCAGAATTGAAATGGATGCATCTACAAAACTATACTGTATTAATTATTCATCTCAGGAATAAATTATAAAAAATAATTTTTAAACGCAACATACCATACACCAAAATGTAAAATTCTTGCTAATATCTATATATACAACTATACCTGCCAATTTTTGCAAGCAATAGAGCCTTAGCGATTTGAATAATGCAGTTTTGAGATAAGGGGGAAATAAAAAATGATACAATTTCCTCCTGCCATCTATATATATAATTCACAACTTCAAGACGCAGGACTATTTACAGATTGTGGAATTCCCGAATACGTCGACAACTCGCGACACCGGAAAAAAAACACTATTGTGTGGAGACGGGAGGGCTGGATCACAGTAAGCGTGTTGTTTAAAGTGGGTCAAGATGGATCACTCAGGAAGTCTTCACCACTTCGCTTTGTCATTGTGTCCGTATCAAAGATTGTGTCAGTATTTTTCCCCCTTTCTTTGTGGCGTATGATACGACACTGGACAACTAGTTAATCATATTTGAACATCAAATAAAAAGTATTTTCTACTTAAAAATATATGGAAAAATCTTTCATCATTTCAAAATAATTAATAATTACAAATGTTAAAAAAAAAAAAAAAACTCTGATGTTGGCTGTGAAAGCTAAAGTGCTGATACTAACGAGAAGTCAACTAAAGTAACAACTTACAGTGGCGAAATCCCAAATTTTAAGAGTTTTATCATCAGACGCACTAACCAAGAGTTTGCTGTCAGTTGACCAAGCTACATCACTAAGTCCCTGAAATAATAATCAGGAATTTTCCCACATTGAAAACGTGTGGCAAAAAACATAAACTTACATAATAATTTCTAAATAATCAATGAGGTGATTAATAAAAACAAAATACTGACCAGCAAAAAAAAAACATCTTAAAGCAAATATTGAGTTAATCTATGTTAAAATGTTTAATGTCCATCAATCATCAAATGATATGCTTTTTGAATCAATATGGAAAGTTAAAACCAATAAAGAAAACTAAATGAGATTAAATGGTTTAATAACACCATACTATAAAAAATAGTAGGGAAATATTTTTATGCTTGACATACCAGCTTGTGTCCTGATATTGTTTTCTCAAATTTGCCATCATATGCTCCCCAAATTTTTATGAGTTTATCTGCAGCTATTTAAAAAAAAAAATTTTCAGACATGAAAATTATTCAAATCAGACATTTACATATAATTTCCTAAATCCCATATTTTCCATTATTTAGCTTGTACTCGAAAATCTGTATACAGTAAGAATATTTAACCATACCAAATGGGGCGACTTCGTGGCATATATCGACACCATTCCAAGGTCAAACAATAAGTGCCTGACCACTAAACTTTAAAAATGTCACGAACAGACCTATGACTAAGTATAGCACAGTGAGGTGAACATTTTCAACATTAACACACCACCCAGCTATACCAACCACATATTAAACTATATATCTCGACATATTGCTAATTACCGAATCTTATTTACACAAGTCCTTCAAATTTATTTATATATTTACAAGTGCTGTTGTAATGCTCAAGAATGGTAAACATAAAATTTATAAGAGCTTATTCAAAAATAAAAATCTAACTATGAATCTAAATACAAAAATCATATTAATAGCTGATTTACCACTAGCCCTACAGATGAAAACCTATTAATGTTTTCAGAATTAACGCATCTTGTGAGATAAAAACCTTTTTAAAACATTTATTAATTAGTTCCCTTAGCCTTAACGGGCTATAGGAAGGGTAGAATTCATGTTTCTATAACCTCTGCATATGAAGGGATTGTGTGGTTAGCACAACGCCCAGCCGTCTTTACTTCCCCAACTTAAGTCAGGTACCCATTTAAAGCTGGGTGGACTTGTGGGACGACTTTGTACCAAATTTCACCTCGAAAAATTCCATGGGCCTCACAGAGGATCGAACCCGGGACTCTCAGGTCGACAGTCGAGTATCTACACCACAGTGCCATTCGTCCCACATTTATTAATTAGATGATTCAAAAAAAAAAAAAATAAAAAACACTTACAAGAACTGGCTAGCCATTCACCATTTGGACTGAATTTTACTGAAGACAATGCCTTAGTGTGACCAGCAAGTGTAAACTTTAGGGAATAGTTAGGTTTCTGAAATTGTAGAAATGCATACTATATTACTAATAAAGATGGTACTCTAAAAATTTAATTCAATAATTTCACTCAATACATTGTAATATGTTTCATTGAAATAATAGCAGGTGATGTTGGGCATTCTTTATCCATGGAGGAATGCAAGTAGTTCCATGATTTAATAACAGAATTATATCTCTGCCAGTCAAATTGCAATAGTGTTGGTCCATACTTTTTTTATGCATTCAACTTAAATTATTAGGCGTATTATACTTTTATTAAACTGACATAACCTGATTTGGAAATCATGTTGCAATTAAATAATCTCAAAATATGTTTCAGAAATATATCTTTGCTAAATATACACTATATTGACTTGCAGCTATTCTTTGAATATTCTGTTGTACTTTAAATAAAAACCTGATGGTTCAAAATAATTACAACTATATGCAGATGAAATGTGATAAAAAATTTGAAACTGCTTTTATAAAGAAATATATTAAACTATTGTAACGTACAAGACTTTGAGAACTTGACTTGGTAGCACCTCCTCCCCCGCCACTACTCTGAGATGCGGTTGTTGTAGTGTTCGAGGCAGAGCCGGATATTAAGGGCTTTGCTTCATTAGATTCTGCCTTTGTTGAATTGCTCTCTTCTGACATGTTTCTTGGAAATTGAATTTAACCGGTGATATGTTTAATGACTTGTGTAAAAAAAAACCTCAGACTTAAGTAAATTACACTACACCATAATATTAAAGCAATTTTATTTGCACTATTTATTATTTTAGCACAAACATTGAAATATTACATATTTCTTTACCTGAATCGGGTTAAAAAACATAAAGCATTAAACCTTCTGTGGAGATATGAAGAAGCCCAACTTTCATACAGAAAGGAGTTCAAAAAGCTGCAAACAGATATTTTAAAACATAATAATAATATTGTGAAATATTAAATCAACATTATATTATATGACATGCTCTGGTAAACACAATTTTTCAAAAGCCAACTGTGGCAAATGGTTCATGAAAAAAAAACTGATTTTTTAATATTTATGAATTAATTTATGAAGGTATCCAAAAAAAAAAAAAAAACAATTATCAGAAAATAAAGATATTCATGCTTGTGAGTGAAATAGCATTAGTAGATAAAGAGAAAAAATTCTCAAAATGAAATAATATGAATTATTAAACAGTAAAAACTATCACATTTAACGAGAAATTTGTAAGATTAATTTTAAAAATAGTAATTCATTGCCATATAACAGACATTTTTTCTATGGTTGAATTAGCAGTGCAGTGAGTAAGATGGAAACGTGATATAGTTTGGTAATTTGTTGAAGAAAATTTATTAAGATCCATACAAGTTCAACAAGAATTTTGTAAAACCTTTAAACTAAATGCACATAAAATTGAAAAAAGAAATTGTCCATTAAAAAGTAAACTTCTTGCACCCAACTCAAATCCCCTTTGAAACTAACAGCAATGACTCTTTAACTTTCACCAAAAAGGATGTAGGCTTGAAAACTAAAAAGATATCTACAGGTTTTATATGAATGATGAATGTTTATGGATTTTGACATTTTTGGAAATTATTAGCTTTTTGTTAATTTTTATTACCATTATCAGAATTTTAATGACACCTGTTCAGCTAACTAATGTTGCATGTGGCTGTTCAGCTAACTAATGTTGCATGTGGCTGTGCAAGATTTGAATTTAAATTATTTTGATACAATACAGTTAAGAAAAAGTGAAACTTACACTTAAAGCCTTGCCTTTAATAAGTTTAATTTCATTAACTTTTAGTTTTACTAATCATCATTTAATGATTTATATAAATTACAGTTTTAAATTTATCAGTAAAATAATTGCTTCTAAATAGCGATTTTATCATAATATTTCATATAATCAATCAGTTTAGTACTTTATCTTCTGTTGAGAACATGAGTGGCATGACAAATTCTTGCAAGTATAGCATGGTATCTTTACTAAGCTCTAATTAAAATTTAGGCTAAGCCTAAGACTAGGTAAACGTAGGTAAAACTTACAAAGAGCCGGTCATAAAACAGGCCTATTAACAACTAATGAGAAGCAAAATACTATAAATTTTCGGACAGCATTACTTTTATTTATTAGCACAAAAGAGACCATTTCAAAATAGTAATTATATTGAAGTAGATAAGATAGACGATAGTGGATTCTCAGAATTTAGAAGTTGGCGAGAGGCTAAAACAATAAAAATTACCTTAAGTGGTGCTCTGTTCTACAAAAAATACTTAGAGCAGTATGAGCCTTCTATTGTTGCGAAAAGTTAAATGATTCAGAAAAAGAAAAATCAAGATTACACAAGTTTTCTTTTGAATAATTTCATGCAAAGCAAGTCGATATTAGGCTTCCATGAGCCATAACACTGAGCATGTGGGAAAACAAAGGATACGCATGCGCAAAACAGAAGAGTAGATTCGTTTCACCGCGTTTGTGCGCGAAGTAGAGGGGGGATTTTTATCTATGAAGGAGGGTACAAGGAAAATGTTATTTTTTTTTTTTTTTTTTTAAAATGGGTACATATAGAACAATTCGTTATTTAATTTGACATGGTCTAGAAATAAATTAAACCATATTCAAAAATAAATTGTGATCCGACTGAAAATATTTTGCCCATAACAATTGTTTTAGTGACGCCTTCTGCAGAGTTATCACACACTGATACAGTTATAAGAACTCGTCCTGGGCCCGCAATTGACATTCGCCCTAACTCCCTGGCCCTGTTTCTGGCCGTACCCTCCGGCCTACCGACAGAAATTTCGGGCCCCCTGGACAGGGTTGTCACGCCCCCCCCCCGTGCTGATAATAATATTTTCAAAAGTTGATTAGCCAGCTCAGCCCGGGCCCCTGGGCATTTGCCCCCTCCCCCCTCTCGGCGGCACTGCGTACCCTAGTCAGCTTATCTATTTAAAAAAAACAAGCAATTAAGCCTGTTCCATTCTGGACCCAGGACGTGTAAGCGCATTTTCGTGTTATGATTCAGAACATTTGTTAACTTTCAGTAAATATTTGTAAATTTTGGAAATGTTTATACATTCAATTGTGTAATGCATATATCTGTAAAAAAAATATTATAAAGACGTTTCTTTATATTTGAAAAAAAATATTTTCTCTTAAATCTAACTACAAGTGGTTTGTGGTTACTGAAGTATGACTCATAATTGAAAACATTCGAAATTGTAGTCATTTAATCGTCCGAAAACTCCGTCAATTGTTGCATAGCTCTGATACTTTCAATTAAACTCAGAACACAAGCTTACTATTTCGTTTGATGAGTTTTTTAATAAATCTTGGTGAAACTACGTGCTGCAGTATTTCGCACCAAATGAATGGGTTATTGAACGTACAAGGTGTAGAATGGGGCCATATATATAATATATAAGCCCCTTAGGAGCCCTGAAGCCCGGCCCTCAGAGGTCCTATCGCGAAATGAACTTTTGATGTACACATGGCAGGCCAAGACCTACAAAATGATATATACATCATGGGTCTAGGACTTATGGTTGCTGAGATATAGGGCGCTCCTTTATTAATATAGCTTATATAGTAAAAACTTTACTTTATAAGCCCCCTTTTACGGCCCTCTGAGGTCAGATCGCGAAATGAACTTTTGCTGCACACATGGCAGGCCAAGACCTACAAAATGATATATACATCATGGGTCTAGGACTTATGGTTGTTGAGATAAGACACTCAGACAGACAGACAGACAGACAAACGGGGACAATAGAGCATTTATTCGAAAATGCTCTAAAAAAAGTAAAAGAAAAAATTCTAGCTTAAAGGAAACCTCACAAAACCTATGGAAGAGACTCATCTACTAGTAGTCAAACTTAAGGTATGACTGTTACATATTCCACGGTTTTTGACATCGTAAAAAAAGTGAATTAAATTATTATTGTTTAAAAAAAAGGAAATAACTGTGTTACGTTATTATTTTCAAATATGTAACGTTAACTTTTCTAACTAATAAATATATCAACGCTAAGACTTGGTATATGAACACAACAGATCTAACTTTAATTGCTTCTAAACATAGGTGAATATATATGTATATATAATATAAGTCCTTTGTCTAATGATGTCTACTTAAACAAATGTCACTACAAGTTTACAACTAACTCTTAGAACCTTAGAACTGTCTACACCGAACTAACTACGTCTAACTCATATGTCTGTCAGCACCTTACTAACTCAGATCACCTTACTAACTCAGAGCACCTTACTAACTCAACTACTGCTATTCACGTATTTATAAGGTCGGGGCGAATACGTTGGTGCAACGTTTGGAGGGGGGGGGGGGAACGACGATGTCTGTCACCGAAACATTTGGGGGGGGGGGGGAAGAACGTCAGTGAAACGATTGGGGGGAAGGCGACGTCGACGAAACGAATCTACACAAACATAGCGGATGGAACCTTGACCCTGTGGTGAACTGGGGTTGGTGGGGGAGAAGGGCAATTCTACACGTCACAAACTGATTCACTAATACTTAATGCTGAGCCAATCGCATGCAATTAGCCGAGACGGCCGTGGCCTAACCTACATGTAAATATTTGGATGATTATTACATCGGACATACTGGTTTTGAGTTAGTAGTATGGCCAGTTTAACTGATTGACCTGACCTACGCGGCCACTCACAAGTCTAAAAGCTGCATTAACGACAGCACGATTCAGAAACAGTTACTAATATATCCCCTCAAGAGCTAGAGCAGAGATTGGCGTAATTCGACAGAAAAGTTGTATGAATTGGGGCATAGCCGCCTTACGATGGGGGGGGGCGTGGCCGCCTTAAGAGGGTGCATGGCCGCCGTAAGAGGGGGCATCCAAAACACACATCACATCACGGGGCCCCCGTTTCTTAGGGAATCCGTCGGGTACAGAAGATCGTATCGGCTATGAAAAGACTTAGCAATAGGTTGATCTGTGTGAAATGAGCGGGCTTCAGTTAGTGGGGGGGGGGCGTGGGACATGGGATGAGCTGGTGGGTGAGTGTTTGTATGAAAACGTGAAACGTAATGAACTGACCCTGCTGAAATCACGTTGATAGTTTGAGGGGGAAGGGAGCGGAGCTTGACCTCGGCGTAGGTCAGGTCAATCGGTTAAACTGGTCATACTACCAACTCAAAACCAGTATGTCCGATGTAATAATCATCCAAATATTTACATGTAGGTTAGGCCACGGCCGTCTCGGCTAATTTCATCTTCAAGTTCAATGTTATATAATTAGACCTGTAGCTCGAGTAGGCATTGAACAAACAGTCCACTACGACCAGCCTCATCACCAACTGTGTAAAACAAGAAAAGTTCGGGGCAGCATGGTCTCATAGCCATACTTTTGTTAATAACACTACTCAGAGGCGTATAGGGTGGGGGGGAGGGGGTCCAAATTCGAAAGTCCGTCCCCCCCAGACCCCAGCTTGAGTGGTCCCCCAACATTTTTTTTTTACATTAAATATTAAGTACATTATCTCATTTCATGGTGTCGAATGTCAAAATGCAGGGGCCCTCGAATCACTAGGTTCGGCACTGACACTACTTCCGCTGACGATTCGTTCCAGAGCAGGGGGTGGAGTGGAGTCAGTATTGATGCTTACACCACTGGTTACCTCTTCTTATCGTTTTGAGTGGAGTCAGTATTGTTGCTTACACCACTGGTTAGCCTACATCTTCTTATCGTTTTGAGTGGAGTCAGTATTGTTGCTTATACCACTGGTTACATCTTCTTATCGTTTTGAGTGGAGTCAGCATTGTTGCTTACACCACTGGTTAGCCTACATCTTCTTATCGTTTTGAGTGGAGTCAGTATTGTTGCTTATACCACTGGTTACATCTTCTTATCGTTTTGAGTGGAGTCAGTATTGTTGCTTATACCACTGGTTAGCCTACATCTTCTTATCGTTTTGAGTGGAGTCAGTATTGTTGCTTATACCACTGGTTACATCTTCTTATCGTTTTGAGTGGAGTCAGCATTGTTGCTTACACCACTGGTTAGCCTACATCTTCTTATCGTTTTGAGTGGAGTCAGTATTGTTGCTTATACCACTGGTTACATCTTCTTATCGTTTTGAGTGGAGTCAGTATTGTTGCTTATACCACTGGTTAGCCTACATCTTCTTATCGTTTTGAGTGGAGTCAGTATTGTTGCTTATACCACTGGTTACATCTTCTTATCGTTTTTCACGTATTTGTAGGGAGTCACTGACCTTTTCTTTAGTTTTAAAAGCTTAATGTAGTATTATTTTTTTTACAGAAAGGATTATTTCCCCCTTGAGATTGAATACTTCTAAAGTAAAGTTCAAGCCATGCTGCTTCTTGTTACAGCTCCCAACTCCAAACTGAGTTGAGACATTTTTCCCCTTCCAAATAATTTTAATGAAATATTTTTGTTTTATATTTTGATTATAAATAATTAATATTTTTGGACCCCCCTCCTTTTCACACAAGTGCCGAACCTATGGATTAGGGGGCCCGAGGGGGCTTGGCCTCTTTTGGGGGCTTATGCATTTTGACATTCAACATCATGACATAAGATAACTTAATACTTAATATTTAATGTAAAAAAAATTTTGGCCTTCCCCCTCAAACTGGGACTCGGGGGGACTTTCGAATTTGAACCCCACTCCCCCACCCTCGGTACGCCTCTGCTTCACGCCTTAAATAATCAAGCTGATCCAGTGTAGGACGCGTATTCAATACAGTTTTTGAGTCAAACCTAGTCAAAAAAGTAATAACTATCGAAATTTTGAATATACAAAATTTTCATAACAGTCAATTTTCAAAATTTCAAGTTGAGAAGAATTGTAATTTTGGCAGAAAATTCAACCAAATTTTGGATTCCCTCATAGATAATTATTATTTTTTTGTGACGTCACAATTTCACAGACCCCCTCTCCCCTGTCACAAAATGTCACAAAATCCTAGACCCCCCTCCCCCTAAGCGTTACGTCATTTGCGAACGAGCCCAAACTATACCAGGACCTGAAATAGATCCCGAGGTTCTCACCAAAGTTAAATCTCGGGGTCTCTAGTTCGACAGTCATGCACTCTGCTCAGCATAGACATCCATCCATTCTTGTTCAGATATGTCCAATTACATTGTTTATTCTCTAAGTTCAAGAACTGCACTGTCCTACGACAATCTATGACATAAATGAAATAAAAAAATTTTTCGACTAGCTAAAGGTGACCCTCTTATTTTCATTAGGGTCTAATGGCTAGTAGAAGGTCTGATGTTTGGGGTCCTGGCACTGTTGTGTCCTTCATTGAATGGTACCAGCATTACTTTTTTCATCATCAACATCGTTGCCCTACACCCATGGCAAGGTATGGGCCGCCGACAACAGTTCTCCATAGTCCTCTGTCCTGTGCCATCCTCTTCAACTGGTTCCATGTGTTTCCCATCTTTGTGGTGACAGCTTCCAGGTCTCGCCCCCAGGAGTTTCTTGGGCGGCCCCTTTTCCTTTTTACCTTGGGGATTACTCCTCAGTGCCTGCCTTGTGACACTGGTTGCTGGTTTACGTAGGGTGTGTCCTATCCAATCACATCGCCTCTTTCTGATTTTTTCTTCAGCTGAGAGTTGGCAGGTCCTTTCCAAGAGGCTGACATTGCTGATGATGTCCGGCCAGCGAATTCAGAGGATTCTTCAGACAGAGATGTTGGTAAAGGCGGCTGGACGTTGTACTAACCACATCCATCCATATGCCGAGAATCAAGAAACAGATTAATTCTACACTTCTTATGCCCCGAGTGCCCGTAAAGGGCTAAGGGAACTTTACTTTACTTATATAAAATTATATATATATATATATACAGTAGCGTCATTACGGTTGGTGTCACCCGGTGTGGAAAATTCAGGGTGCCACCCCCCCCACACACACACACTCTTAAGACGTCCACCATGAGCAATGGTACATATTTCGAATTTTCCTGCAATAGACCTTAGAGAATTTACTTTAAAATATTTTAGCGGTAAAAACTATAGTATGACTATTACTGACTGTATTTCAGAAAGATGTAAATTACTTTCATTTAACTAAGTTTGTAAACTACGTCTCCAATTTCATGAAACCACGTGACTACATGTGTCCCTTTTTTTTAGAACGTTTGCAAAAAAAAAAACAACAACTCTAGATTGATCCGACCAGCTTTGAACTGTTTTCATTTACCTTCCAGACGCTCTGCATGGTGGCACCCTGTGCTACTGCTCTACATGACGGCACCCTGTGCTACTGCTCTGCATGGATGTACCCTGTGCTACTGCTCTGCATGGATGTACCCTGTGCTACTGCTCTGCATGGTGACACCATGTGCTAATGCTCATGTTTTTAACTATGATCGGCTATAAAACCGACTATACCTATTTTTTATTTTGCTATGAAATTTAGGCCTGTTCATTTTGGTGTCACCCTTAGAATGGTGTCACCCGGTACGGCTCGCACCCCCCCAGTGATGTCATTGTATCTATCTATCTATCTATCTATCTATCTATCTATCTATCTATCTATCTATCTATCTATCTATCTATCTATCTATCTATCTATCTATCTATCTATCTATCTATCTATCTATCTATCTATCTATCTATCTATCTATCTATCTATCTATCTATCTATCTATCTATCTATCTATCTATCTATCTATCTATCTATCTATCTATCTATCTATCTATCTATCTATCTATCTATCTATCTATATAGGTTGGGTACCTGTGCTTCAACCTAGGTAAGGGGTCGGGAACCTTTTGAGATGGAAGAGCCAAAAGTTATAATTTACAATTTTCTCAGTTTTTAAAGAGCCACTCAAATTGTTCTTTCAATATAATGGTATTTGATTAGAAATGGGTATATAAAATAATTATTTCATATTGAACTGGAAGGCGCAATTTGACATCGAATGAGTCGCAACATGACATCGATAGAGCCGCGTGCGGCTCGCGAGCAGCAGGTTGCCGATTCCTGACCTAGGGTATTTTGTACTCATCTTCTTAATTGCAATTCTTAAAACGTGAGTACTTTTACTCGTATTTGCACATTGGGTACTTGTATTCGTATTTGTGTTTGCACGGTCAGTACTTGGAACATCTCTGACCTAGGCAGCCCCGTAGCGTGAAAATTCTACAGCAGGGGCCAGGCATTCTACAGCAGGGGCCAGGCAATAGCAGGTGGGGCAGGTAATACATTTTACTAAGTAGAGCGAATAAGCAGAGGGGCCAGACAAAGCGCAGAGGGGGCCCGGCCCCCTGGCCCCGCCGCACGCTACGGGCCTGGACCTAGGTCTCACAAAGTCCCAAGAACGGCTCCGATCGTTACGATACATTTATTTAAAAACCTGGACGTAGCGATGGGAGGTTGTCTGGAGTTTTCGTCTTCTGACTTTGAAAGTTATTTTTTTTTTATTCCAGCTTTTCCTAATTTGTTGGTCGCGAAAACAAAGACAGTTTCTAAAGAGAGTTGCGAAAAGATTAAGCTATGAACTAATGAAATATACCATACAAATGGCTAGGCCTACTTGTTTGAGATTTCAGACAATCTTCGATCAGATTTTTTTTAAAAGTACCGTCTTTTTTTTAAAGACAAGTTTGATTTTTAGAGATTTTTGGAAGCCCTGGGAAGAAGTACATTCTGGGCACAATAGCATCAGATTTTATAGAAATTTAAACTGAAAGAAGGCCAGTGCCGAACCTATGGACTAGGAGCCCCGGGGCCTCTTTTAGGGCCTATGCATTTTGACATTCGACACCATGACATGAGATAAAGTCCCGAATATTTACGAACTTGGACCCACCCTAGGTACGCCTCTGGTCAGAAGGCTCATTTGCATTGGGGCCCTAGACAGTCGCTCATTTTGCCTATCCATAATAACGGTTTTATATTAATTAACCATACACATAGGCTACGTACATGCAATAATATGAATCTCTTGCAAAATTAGGCTGCGCATTCATTTAATTTGATCTGGCATGTGTGACGTGTTACATTGTGAGGAGAAATTAAATCTGGTAGCATAAATACTTTGATTAGTTTGAAATCGGTTTTGAATTTTGATTTACGATGTTTATATTTTAACTTATTAAATTTACACTTTAATTATTCCCTTGATGGATTGTATAGATAGAATTTGTCACATATTTTTATGGTCTTTCTGATTTACTGAGCTTTTCTTTAGCATTTTGCACACCTTTGTTAATAGTGATGACTAAAAAAAAAAGGTACAAATTAACAACCAGTGCTAGGCATATTTGATTTGAGTTTTTGTAGTAAAATAGTATTTTGGTGTTATTGCCCAGTAGCATTAGTTTATAATAGTTACTCATGCTGAAAACAATAAGCGAAATACTGGGGAAAAAAAAAGATTGAAGAGTGACGTGTTAATTTAATACAGCACGTGATCTTACAAGCCAATCACACACCACTTCTCGTATTGCACAAACATTGAACTACGGTCGACCATTTATCTCGGCGGTATATGTGGCTCGTTGTTTCGGATATGCGCGATGAGCTTTGTCAAAGTTTCTGATGGTAAAATACGGAATGTATTGTCAATAAATGTTACCTATGTGTATGTGACTAGTGTTTATTGTTTTTTTCTGACTCAAAAAGTGTCTTGAAATAAGCCTAAGTCATTCTTTGATACCATGTGACCAAATTTAACCAATGAAAATCGTTGATTTCGAACTGGCTACATCCTCCTTCAAGCCAGCAGGGTGAATGTTATACTCTTTGCTAATGTGAATGGTTCACCAGATAATCTGACGAATGCTATGGACCCAAAGAGCCATCCGGCACTACCAGGGTACCAGCAAACCGTCCAAAGCGTCAATTCAGGGTATTTAATTGTTATTTTTACTTGTAGTCCTCTTGATTTTAAATTATTAATGATAAACACGCAAACTAAGTTTCCTTCTTCAACGACCTGCCCGCCATTATGGGTCGTATCTCTGATGCAATTTTGAAATCTTTTTATCTATCAATATTACTGGCAAAAATAAGCATTTACCATTTCACCGAAAGTATATCATTCTCTTTTTTACATATGTAAAAAGGTTAGTCAAAGGCATATTTATGTAAGCACCCTAAAATCCCTTGAATACTCAAAATATTCCAAGTATTTCAACAAAAAAATGGCTATTCCGCTCAGAGCACTGCAAACTTTTATCAATATAATGTATTTCATTGCAACCATCTAGCCTTACATCATTTTATTTTGCTAATTTTATAAATAATTAATATATTCGATATCTGTGTTTGTAAACATGGCCAGTATACCTGAAATAGATTTATGTATAAGCAACTTAGAAAGTAAGGCTTCAAAGCTTGTATATTTAATAATTTCAGTTTAATTTTACCTCTAATACCAAACCAATTGTTCATCAAAATATTTATTTATTTATGAATGACTTTATTTGATATATTCCAGTTGAAAAATGTATATACTTCAATGACTAATTATATATATTGTTAGCTTTAAATTTTAGCAAAAGTCAAATTATCTGAAAAAGTCCTTTTGAGTTTATTGAAGTTTAAAATTATATTATAATTTTTGTGTTATAGCACTTTTATATCAATGAATTAATGTGCGTAAACTACTTGATAATGTTGTATTGTTCTTTTTGTTACCAGTTGATTATAAAAGCAGCTTTTTGTATTATAATTGACATCCATCTTATCATAAGATGGGTGTATACATTTAAATTTTACACTTAACATGTTTCACTTGTTACTCAATTCATTAAGTCTTTTTAAACTACATTAAGTTATTCATTATGAATAAAATGTATATAAATTAAGATGCTGAAAAAGGTACCACTCCCAATTAAGATATTGAATATACATTTTTTTCTTAAACACCTTCCTGTTTCAGAACTTACTAGAATTAGTTTTTGCCTTTTGTACATTGTAAATTTAGTTACAATCATAGTAGGTAAAATTATGTTATCTTTTTTTACTTATACATGGACATTTTAAAATGATTAACCTCTTTATCTAGTTCAAACGACAACTCCAACATGACTACAGAGCAGGCCTCAGTTGCTGCTAATGCTGCAGATGTAAGTCAAAAAATTCTATATTTGATTGCAATTTTTAGTGGGTTTATTTTTGTCTTGACAGTGTTTCTCTAGATAAATATACCAGCATTTAATTTTCTGTCCTTAGATCTATGATTTCAATCATGAAGATGGCAATAGTGGTAATGAACAGCCACCTCCACCACCACCCAAACCTAAAGGCCGTCGTGGTCGGGGAAATACCAACCAGCTTGAGTTTATGCTGAAAAACTGTTGTATAAAGAGCGGGGTGGAAACATCAGTTTGCTTGGCCATTCCATCAACCAGTGGATGCAGTAAAAATGCAGTTACATGTCAGTTAATAGCCTTTGAAGCCAAAAATATTAGTTTTTCTATGTAATTACAAATGGCAGTTAATGTGGAATATGCAAATAATTTTAACCCTTTAAATCTAAATAGGATTATCATAAAATAATCAAAACCCCTATGGATCTTGGGACCATCAAGAAGAGACTTGAAACCTACTATTATAATTCAGCAAAGGAAGCCATGCAAGATTTCAACACAATGTTTACAAATTGTTATGTGTACAATAAACCTGGTGATGTGAGTTTGTATGTAGTAAAATAGATTATTGCAAAGAATGTATTTTTCACATATTTAATAGTTGTTTGGCCAATTTTTGTACTTTCTGTACTGAAAAGGATAATGTATTTTTGTATTTTCTCAACCAGGATATAACATTGATGGCCCAGGAATTGGAAAAATTATTTTTACAGAAGGTTGCTGATATGCCTCCAGAGGTAATATTAGATTGCTTTTTCTTTAAATTCTCTCCATATCTATTTTTAACTCATTATATGGCATTGAAATTTTAACTGTCCCTATCGGTTCAAGCAAAGGGGAAAACTTTCTGTTAAAGGATAATTTAAAATCATAATGATGATTTAGACTGTCAACCTAAGAGCCACAGGATTGATCCTTTGTTAATACAATTTTTTCTGGTAAAAGTCCCATAGTCTACCCTTTGTTATATGGGTACCGGACTCGTTAGAGCATCAAAAAAAGACATGCTATGAAGGGACAGTTCAGTCCTTTAAACTAATACTTTTTGGATGAAATGTTCAAGCTGAAATAAACTGTTAAGGACTAATGCTCCCCTTTGTTTTTAAAATGCTTAGCTACACCTTTTTTTATTTTTTAGGAAATAGAGCTACCTATTGGTGGTAAAAAGGGAAGAGGTGCTAAGGCAGCTGCTAGATCAATTAGAATGAACTCGGCAGACAAAGCTGCAGTTGCACCACCTATCTCGAGAAGTACTCCACCTCGTTCAGCCACTGCCCCAGCCTATCAGTCACCATCTAAAGCTGCTCAGATAGCTGCTGCTATTGGTGCTGCGGCATCGCAGACCAGTTCTAAATTGAATATGTCAACAACAGTACCATTAGAAGATATACAGCCTTCATCTGCACAAAATTTACCACAAGCAGCAGTGTTACCATCACAACCTGCTAAGGTATCTTTGTAGAAAATTTTGAATTAATGATACATAGTTATATACAGGGTTGCATTTTATCATGACATGTATGTATGGATTAAATGTAATATGTATTTAAAAAAACAAAGCTATATACTTAATGCAGCCCAAAAAGAGCCTAAAAAGGAAGGCTGACACAACTACTCCTGGTACTTATATGGGCTCAGCTAATATGGCTCCCATGCTTTATGATCCTCCATATGAACCTATGAAAATAGGCAGTAAGGGACAGCCTAATAGAAGAGAGAGTGTCAGACAGATTAAGAAGCCCAAGCGTGATCTTCCCGACGAGCAGGGGAATGTAAGTGACGCAAGTGTAAGTTTCTGTGGCGGATGTTGTCACATTTTTTCCCTTTTATATACTGTCTTGGTATAGTAACTATGTATTATTTTTAATATGTCATGAATCACTTGAAAGGAATATTTAAGCTGGGCTTAATTTGAGTACTTAGTTGTTTTAATAATTACCCATTAACTATATTTGACCAATAGCGGTTTTTATTATTAAATGCTTTTTTTGTTCTTAGGCTCAACATAATTCTAAAAGTAAAAAAGGCAAACTTACAGAACAGATGCGATATTGCAGTTCTATAGTGAAAGAACTAATGACCAAAAAACACCAGGTGATTACATTTTTTTCACTTTTTAAAATTACACATCATAAAAACCTTTGAAAAGTAATAATTTGAAAAACAGCACATTTAATAGATTTAATTAATCATTTACAAAAAATAGCTATACTGCTATTTAGTGTGGAACTCAGAAAGTTACCTTTGAAAACTAAATTATTTCATAATTTTTTTAGCTTGATAAACTGTTTTACCACTGCAAAATATATTTTCCTTCCGGGCATTATGTTAGAGTCTTTTTATGGACAATGAAATACATGTAAATCAGTGAAGGATATAGTACTTATAGCCAAGTTTAATCCCAGCCAACACCAAATTGTTGAGTTGATTCATGGCCTGGCAACATTACTAATTAAAATTAAGATTTCACAATACATTTTATTTTATCATTAGCATAAATCATTCGAGATTTCATATCCAGCAATTTGTTATAAACTGGATACATGCTCACAATAATAAATTATATTTATATGCTAGAAAAATAATTCAAGTAGCAAGTTAAATTTGACAATATCCCCTCCCCACCTAATAAGTCAAGTTATCACTATGATATGGTTTTGAATATTAAAATGCATCTCAAAAAAGAATCATATTGGTTACTGACACTTTCAGATGTCTATTAGTTTCCAGACTTCAATTTTGCACCATGATTAAATTAACATGGATATCTTAGGTTTTTAAAAAAAATATTTATTAGGACAGGCTTAAGTATATATCAAAGTTAAGTGGAACTCGCCATTTAGTTTTACTATTCATTAAATTCATTTCTTATATTGTTGACTATCATATGGCTTTTTAAAATACTTTATACCATACAAAAAAAGGATTGCGACTCAACAACCTTCGTGCATGACCAACTCTGGTATATACATGTACATTAGCTGGTTAAAAATTGGACCTGTCTGGTCTTCACCATCTGTGATAAAATAACCCATGGGAAGGAGGGGGGTTACATTTTGTCATTTTTTTGTAGTGTTAGATGACCATCATAAATCTAGTCTTGCATTTAAACATATTTCACTCAGAACCTCACTCTTGTCTCCTAATTAAGCATGAGATCAAGTCCAAAAAATCTGGAATAAACATTATATTAACACAAAATTTATGTACAATGTGTTACCTGTAATTTGTCATTTTTATTATTTGGTCTGCATTTAAAATGTATCATATTGCCTAGTGCTGCTTTTGACATCCGTTTTTTGACAGCTAGGGAAAAAAGTCGCTAGTTATAAAGAGATGAAAAGTTTCATAATATACATTAAAAAATTCACATTTAATGATTATTGTAATTAAGCAAATAAATTTTTATTAATCCTACCATCATGTCTTGTTTTGTTTTACTTCACATATAACTGTTGTTACACTATAAATATGTATATGTTGTTTCCTTGCACTAAAATTATGTTCACTTAAAAAAGATAATTGCATTACAATTATACTATTAATCCATTATATGGGGGTATAATTTGCTGACATTTTTAGTCAAGTGTGCATCATGCCAACAAATTTGGCATTTAAAAATCAACACATTTTCTTTAAAAAAAATAATTCGCAGTGATCTTTTCAAGAACCACTTTCAAATAAATTTCAGCTTCTTAAGTAAAGCATACATTAACATTAGTAAAATATACAACACAAGTTGTATTCAAAGTTATACTTTGCAACATGATTGCTGATATTTTGTGTTTCATTAAGAGTTTGAATCATTCATTAGCTTGAGCTGTGAGGTAATTTTGAAGGATTATAGTATTAGTTTAGCAATCAGATATCTTTTAAAAAAGCCACATAAATTATCAAGCTTCATAGCTGTTTCCTACCTTTCCTTGTTCACCATAACCTTTTAAAGCAAATTTAGCTGTACCCTCATGTTTAATGTAATAGGCAACTTAGCTAATATGCTTCTTGTCGATGCTTGTGATATATTGGCCAAAATACAAACTTTAAAAAATTTGGTTAGCTTAGACAAGCATATTTTTGGGGCACCCTTCCCTTATCAGGTTGCCCATCCCAGAGTGGTGACATGTCCCATGTTAAAAGCTTATTTTTAAAAGCTTATTTTTAAACATTCTCCAGCAAATTATATCAGTATCGGTTGCAATCTTACCATTTTCATAAATTTTTCTTTAATATATATATCTCAAGTAGAAATTCCTCCTGGTATCATTCAGTGGTCTAAACATAATAGTCTAACTTTCAATAAGCTAGCTTTGCACAATCATTAAATTATTATATATTTTAAAACGCCCTTTATTTAAGTTCCTCAAAGACAAAGGAGTAACACTAATAAACCAGTAGAGTGGAGTATACAGGAATTAAAGCCAAGTTAAATCACAACTTTGTTGATTCATGGCATGAAAAAAAAATGTAGCTTATTTCAGATTAAGGTAACAATTATTTGAATTTTTTTTCAAGGCTTATGCTTGGCCCTTTTTAAAACCTGTGGATGCTGAGGGATTAGGATTGCATGACTATTACGATATTATTAAGAAACCAATGGATCTTGGCACTGTTAAGGTATAGATTTTACTATTAATTACTTCATTAATTGTACATCTATTATTTGTTATTGAGATAACACATTGTCAATTTTGTTTATTTAAAACAAAATGCCTAATTCAGTCACTTAATTTTTATTTAAAGAAAAAAATGGAAGACAGAGAGTATAGAAATGCTAGTGAATTTGCAGAAGATGTTCGACAAATATTCCACAACTGTTACAGATACAATCCACCAGATAGTGACGTTGCTAAAATGGGAAGAAAACTTCAGGTTAGTTCATAACATGATACAATCTTGTATATTTATCTCTTAACAATTAACCGCCTTGATTATAAAGAATTTTACTCTTTTAGGAAGTTTTTGAACTAAAATATGCACGGATGCCAGAAGAACCAATTCAAACTGATCCAACTCCTCCATCTTCTGTTGCATCTGGTTTGACTAGAGGAGATGAAGGCAGCGGGCTGTCTTCAAGTGAAGAAAGCTCTGATGATGATAGTGAGGAAGAGAGAGAGCGAAAACTGAAAGACTTACAAGAACAGGTTAACTGATTTTGTTTGAATTTTAATAATTACTGTGGACCAGTGTTTCCTAACCTTTATTTATTCTCCTCACCTAACATTTAAATAAAAGTTGAGCTATTTTCAAAATGCTGCCTTAACAATCATTAGGAAATCACTGTTGTAGACTCTCAAGAGGCTAAAATTGGTGATAGAACTAATCTTTTAGTAAAAAGTTTGCTAGTTTTATGATTAAAATAATAGACTTTCATTTTAGACCAACCTTTTCTCATTTGAGCAATCATTTATTATTGAACTAATTTAAATTATTTTTTATTGATTTAATTTGATAAATGTCTTAATGAATGTTGTAAGTTAACGATTTATTGGTGTGAAGGCTGATAGGTTTTCTTAAAATTTGGGACCTTGCTTTTTAAATTAACCTTTAAAGCGAGACATGCCATGACAGTCACTCTACCAAAAGTCTGTATGGTGTGTAAGGCTATGATATTAGCTTTGTGAGCCATAAGCCAAATTTTTCGTAGCAATTTTCTGAAGGAATATCTTTCCGGTAGGCTTGCCCATTCCTGCTGCACATTATTTCATAGATTCGTCATTTTGTTGAAAAATAAAAAAAAATGAAGATAGTGATTCACGATGGAAACTTTTTTCATTGGCATCCTGGGCTATTTATTGGATATAAATGATTAATTTTAATAAATTTTTGATGGATTCTGTTAAGGAAAGTATGTATATTTAATTGAAATTTTAATCGATTTTAAAACGTGTGCATTCATTTTTTATATTTCTCATTAAAATAAACATTGTAGGATCTATAAATTTAATATTAATAATAGATATAAAATGCATAAATTTATGAAAGATTAGGTGTTTATGCATATATCTGGCCATTTTATGCAGCACAAAAGAAGCATTTTCAACATAAATATTTTATACACAGTTAATGATTTTTAGATGTCAAGTTAGATTTGCATGATTTAATTAGGGATAAAAAAAAGTTCCTCCCGGGCAAAAGTTCTTCAAAACAATGGAGTAACACTAAATCAGTGGAGGATACAGTAATTTAAGCCAAGTTTAATCCCAATCAACAAATACATTGTTGAGTTGATTCATGGCATGGTAACATTTTGGTATATAATTTGTGATTAAGGCTAAGAAAAAGATTAGTAGTTAAGCTTCATGATTCACTATTAAAATTTACTTTGGCACCCGTTAAAGAAAAACTTGCAAAGAAAAGTTCCAATAATCATAGTTCTTAGAAATAGATACTCATTGTTATTTTGAAGATTGAAAATTTGATTTGTAACACTTGATAAAAAGTTATAATTATTCATAGTGGACTCTGATAAATGAACTATAAATCGAAATATTTTTATAACTACCTAAAATTCGTGCATGATCCACCAGTGGGTTACTACCCACAATTTGAGAATCACTGTATTTCAGTTCAACTTTCTAAACTTACTTTTATATTTTTTCTTCTTCAGCTTGCAAAAGTTCAAGAACAGTTAGCATCTCTCACTAAAGAACATGTACAGCGATTAAAAGAAAAAAGTGAAAGCAAGTCTAAAAAGAAAAAGAAAAAAGAAAAAATTAAAGATGAAATTAAGAAAGAAATTATAGACACTGTTAATCCACCTCAACAAGTACCTGTGGCATCTTTGCCACCTCCAGCTATCAGTAAAGACACTCCTAAACCAAAGAAAAAATCAAAACAAAAATCTCCAGCCACTAAAAAGCCCAGAAGTAGCAGCATTAATCGCCCGGGCTCTACTCGTAAACGTTCTAATGTTCTACCACCTGGTCCTCCTATTGTGCCACCATTTGATAGTGATGATGAAGATAATGCTAAGCCAATGACTTATGACGAAAAACGACAATTGAGTCTTGATATTAACAAGCTGCCAGGTAAGCTGGTCCAATTAGGCAGCTTGTATTTAGTTCACTTTTCATTATTCTTAGTGCTTTCTTGATTTCTGTAATGCACATACAAGAGGATATTAAAAGTGACTTCCTGTTTAGGATATTTTAAATTCCCATCATGTATGTATTTAGTTCTTCTGGTTAGAAGCAGGTATGTATCCTCTGAAGCATCATGTTAATTCATACAATCCCTCACCAGATAGATTTTTTTTCCTTTAACTTTTATACATTTTTTCAGGTGACAAACTGGGCAGAGTTGTCCATATTATTCAGTCCAGAGAGCCGTCCTTGAGAGATTCCAATCCTGATGAAATAGAAATAGATTTCGAAACACTCAAACCATCTACGTTGAGGGAATTAGAAGAATATGTTATGACATGCTTGAAGAAAAAGCCAAGAAAAACATATAGTATGTGTTTATAACCAATATGCATAGAAACATGTTAATTTAAATGTATGATAAATAGGTATTTAAAAAAAAATCTATAATTTTTTTATTAGCTAAGAAAACATCAGGAAAATCTAAGGAAGAAGTCCAAAGAGAGAAAAAGCTAGAGTTAGAAAAAAGACTAGAGGGAGTGCAGCAACAGCTTGGTCAAACAAAGAAATCAATGAAAAAAGGTTAGACATATATTTAGAATAAATCTTAGCCTGACAATTACATTTTTTTTCCCTCCGTAAGGTTAATTTATTTTGAATTCAAATTGTTTATTAACCCATTTTGATTCATTTTTTACTCACACATGTATCATTTATATTTTTTTCTCTTTATAGAAGATGGACCCCCTGGCAGTGACATGCCTGTTTTAAGTCGTTTAAGTGCTAGCAGTAGTAGTACCTCTGGCAGTGATTCTAGTAGTGACAGTAGTTCTTCCAGTTCCTCAGAATCTTCAGATTCCGAATCAGGTTAGCTTGTCTTCATGCCAGTCATGCAAATTAAAAATTTTGGTTGCCATATTTTCTTTAATTTTGGGGTGCAAATAGTATGTCCCTTGTAAATTGCTGCGTGGTGATTCTTGATCTGAGAAATTGAATTGTTTTAATTTAAAAGGAAAAGGCATTCACTTCAAAGAATTTTGTTACATTCAACTACTTACAATATATGAAAAGTATGCTTGGATTAGTTTATACGTGATAATTAATACTTAGGTGATCCATTTATCTCTGTAGGTTTTAATAGTAGCTGCATTTTAACGATTATAATTCTCCTAGCTAATGTCCAATAGTGGTGCAGATTATTTTCTTGTGCCAGCTAATATGGTAAAAAAAATCTTAATGATTTCAGGAATGCATTTAGAAAATTGTGTAAACATTTTTTTTAACTTAGTATGAGTGTATTCCTCCTACAGAGTAAATGATATGTGTGCAATAATATGACTAGACAAGTCCATTTATACAATGTTCTGCTATATGTGAATTGTTTCATGTACATTTAATTTACCTTTGTTAAGTTTGTATGCATAAAATTTTTCTCTGATTGTGTGTGAGGATGTTTGTCAGTGCTTTGAGTGCAGTGTGTGCTAAGTAGAGGCCAGTCACAGTGGTTGTTTTCAAAAAGTTTTGGCTCATAGATCATTTTAAAAATCACTTTTTTTTTCACACATGTGCATTTTGTTCATAATCTTCATGCTTCTTGCATAATAATTTAATTAGTAAATTGGTGCTAGATTTTTAAAATGTTATTATTACACATTGCAGCTAAGTTGCATTGTACAGATAACTATTTATAATGATTTTAAGTAGATTAAATCTAAGAAACATTATATGTGTTCTTTTGATTATTTTTATGTTTGTCAAATTTGACAGGTCTTGGTTGTATTTATGTATATACTGTTAATAAATCAAATGATGTATATTTTTTTGTTAATTTACTTTTTTAAATATATTTACCTGGTCCTGTCAAATTTCATAGGAAGACTTTATGAGCATGATAGTGTTTTGTTTGCTCTAACATAAAGACAGCAGTAAATGTCTTTTAGTTCTGGCCTCCACTTGGACATAGCATTTGCACTCATTTGCACATTTTCTTTCCATTTATAATATATATTATATAAATTGTACATTCCTTTTTTTCTCAAAGGATGCAGATTATAAAATAAAATTAAAATGCATGTTAAAAGTGAAAAATAAAAAAGGCTATTGTGAAATTAAAAAAAAATGTCTCGATTTTTTAAAATTTATTTGTATTGTATGGGAACAATTTTTTTATCAAACTTTGCATGTTACACTAGAATTAGCTACTGAAATGTAAACTTTCATTCCTATCATGCTCATAAAGTATTATGTAAAATGTGCAAGAAGTATTGAAGAGCTTTTGTTTTTTAAAATCATTTTTGTACAAAGTTCATTCTCATTCATAGAATCAACTTTTTTTTTTACACTCATAAATAAAAAATACAATTGTTATATACTCTTTGACTGGCTTCTACTGTTTTGGCACACTTTTTTTTTAAGAGTTTTGTGTTTTGTTTTGTTGATGTACTGTGGAATTTGAATGTGAAAAAATGTTTCGTTGATTGGAGAAAAAAAAAGACTTCATTGAACTTGTGCAATCTATCTAAAAACACAACATTTGAAGGGGGCCATAAAATTATAGAAATTGCGCTTAAGTTATACCAACAAAATTGTTGACCCACAAAAAGTATGACAACAGTGGCCATTAATTTTTAAAGTCTTGTTAAAGGACTATTTCAGAAATAACTAATTTATTTTAGATGCAGGCATTTGAAAGGTTTTTCTTGTAAACAATATCCACAAATCTACATATTTCTAAAGTAGATTTTTCCTTTTCGTGTGACCATAATTTCACTCCTGGTAATAAAATTATATTCTAAACATTTAAGATAATGACGGAACCTGTCAAAGGATTGATCATTTTAAAAGTTATATCTCCTTGCTTTAGTAACGTATATCCAGCAGAATTTGATCATATAAACTGAACCACACTGTGTTCAGTGTTGGTCATTTTACATAGATGTAACTTAGCAGAATTGATAGATCTATACCATGGGTGGTGGCCATACAAAAAATATGAGCGCTGCATTTTTATTTATTTAGTAAAAATACTAAATACACGTTGACTGTGCACACATCATCAGCTTTACAAGAAAATGAATAATGTGATTAAAAAAAAATCGACTAAGAGCTGCTTTTTGCCATTGTTAACCTGTGCATTTTACATTGTTTAAAAGCTGATGAAACAGACTCACAATATGCTATCAAAATAGTGCTGTTCTAGAGGTCCATTTGCATTATTTTTCATGTCTGATAGAATCTCCTTCTTTAGACCATATTAAGTAAGCAGAACTCTAAAAAAAAAAATTTCTAATATAAAATTGGAACAGCAGTCTAGATAAGTGTTTCTCGCTTTGTCACTTTATGTAAATCTTTCCTTTATAAAAAGGGAAAACTCATTTGCTCAGTTAAAATCCTTTGGAATAATGTCCACTTAGGATTCCAAATGTTTAGATACAAGTCGTTTAAGTGCTAGCAGTAGTAGGACCCCTGGCAGTGATTCTAGTAGTTCTTCCAGTTCCTCAGAATCTTCAGATTCCGAATCAGGTTAGCTTGTCTTCATGCCAATCATGCACATTAAAAATTTTGGTTGCCCTATTAACTTTCTTTAATGTTGGGGTGCAAATAGTATGTCCCTTGTAAATTGCTAGATACAATGGCTAATTGAAGTCCACTGGAAAGGTTATATTTTTATGACCTTTTTTGGAAAACTTTGAAATTTTTTAATAAGGTAAAGATATCTGGAAAAACATGGGAAGGAGAAATTTTTGTTCATTTTGTGACTGCATGTATCCTTTGGACGCCTTGATTTTACAAATTCAAAGCACAATGCTTGATTAGTGCTAGTGTTTAAATGTCTTGAGGTTGAATGTTAGGTAGACTCCTTTTTTTCTGGTGGCTCTTGATAGGCTTACAGATAAGATGCCCTGTGTGCTACATACTTCATAATTTTTTTTTACAGTGCTACATAATAGCTTATCTATTCACCGGTATGATATTAGCATAAAATTCCAGTTTGTAATTCATCTGAAATAAACCTATTACATGTATTGTATTACCATCATATTGGACTAAGCATGTCCTTCACTTAACCTTGCAAATATCAGTTTTTCCTAAATTAACTTATGGAATATAATACACATATTACAGACTTTTTTTTTCTAGTATAATTAGTCAGTAAAACATTGAGGGTTGATAACTTGTATTATTTAGCAATGAACAAAAAACAAAATAGTAATGTTGAGGCTGGTTGTCAAAATATGATACAGTATAACATAATAAAAAAAAAAAGACTAAATAGTTTTTTTTTAAAACATTATGAATGGAGCTTTAAGTACATTTAAGATTGGGTGTAATGATAGTTCTAGAGTAAATGAATTAGTTCTTGAAAATAAAATGTTTTTAAAACCTCTAATGAGACTAAATAGATCATTTGCGAAATAAGTGTCAGCCAAAAAAAAACTTCATAAAAAGACAAACAGTTGTTTATGTAAGGCATACTTTTATTTCAGAGTCACCAAAGAAGAAACAAAAAGTACCCTCCAAAAAATCACACCCCTCATTGAAGGTCAGTGACTTAAGATTTTTAGTCTTTTTGCACTATCAAAATATTGTGTCCAGTTTTGTCCTGTTTTTGGGAACATGCAATCCAATATCAAAAATGTTGAAATCTCATTACCTTTTTGATAATGTCTTTGTAAAGAGGGAAGTATTGGAACGAGATAATGGAGTCTATAGTATATTATTGGTTTATTGAAAGTGCAGAGTTGTGAAGGTGTTTTTTTTTAGTGTAGTTTTTTTTTTTTTAATTCTTTATATAATCTTTAACAAGTTAGGGTACATAGACTGTGGGTCTCTTAAAGTACACCACTTTATTTTATTAGTTATATTAACAAATTAACTTGACAAACAAAAAACAAGTGAAATAATTTTCATTCACTCTAAAAATTCTAGAAATGAAAATTAGAAAATAAAATTTAAGGCTTCTATTAAAATATTCTAAAAAAGTAATAATTTTTGGATTGATCATTCAAATATTTATAGAAATATTAAATAAAAGTGTCCATTTCTATCTCTTGTGTTTATGAAGTTAAAATCATGAAATCAAATTATAGACCTAGTATGTATTTAAACTATTCGTTTCAAAATTAAACAAGGAATACTTGAAGTTATCTATGAATATAATATTAAATTCATTGATAATGTGCGAGGTAAATAAATTAATTGAATAGTTCATTTTGGCGTGAGCATTTTTTTTTTAATAAAAATAATTTTACATTGTTATATATGATCTAAGTAAATATTTTATTTTTTACATAAGCCTATTTTTTAAAGTTTTTTCAAATTATTTTTTCAATCAAATAGTTTTGCTTAATTGACACTTAAAACTTGTTTGTTGGTATAATCCTCACCTCAATTTCTGTGGAATGGAGCTCTTCTGTTTTTAAATAAAAAGTATCTATTGAATCTTTCAAACAATTATTATATTATTAGATTTTAACCTATTCAAATTGCTCGTTGATTTATTGAAAAATAAAGTGGTACTAGTAAAAACACAAATCTGCACATTTTTAAAAATAAAACATTTTAACTGTAAGGATGTAATGGTAAAAATTCAGTCATTTTTTTTTGTTTGGGAATTTTTTATATATTATTCTTTGAAAAAAACATATACATTTATGTATTGTCTTCTTCATCATCCTATCCACAACTATGTAATTTAGTCATTAATAAGTAATTATTTTTCTTTTCTTTGGAAAAAAATCAAAAGTTTAGCTAGGGATGGAGGATTCATTTTGAAAAATTCAATTATTTAAAAAAAATTCAGTTATTTAATAAGTTAAATTTCCTATACAAGAGTGTAATTTTGTGTTTAAAAATGATTCTTTTCCATTTTATAAAAAAAAAATATTCAGATATTGACCAATTTTTACTATTTTGTAAAGGTTGCGTTACCTGCCAGCCAAATGGTGTTGTAAACAAAAGTTATTCCTCAGGTCAACAACTTTTCAAAATTAGCGCATTTTATTGTAATAAAAATGCTCTTAACTCATCTGATGCAGAGATAAACAAAGTTTAAAAGTCCATCCCTCACTAATCTTAAGAGCACCCCAATTTTGTATTAATTTTGAAAGTCTTGGAGTATAAAAGGAGGAAAAATGCATTATGCAGTGATTATAAATAAAACATTTTCACACATTAACTACTTTCTTTTCGTTTCATCGAGCTTGCCAATTTGTAATATATTTTTTTTATATTACACTGTAAAAACCATTTAATCACTCCCAACTTGTTATTAACTGAAACATTTGTATTTTTTTTTCTTTTAACTTTTGTAGTCTAGTCCACAATCAAGAATGCCTATTGCTACCAACAACAATAGAGATTTGTCTCCGCCTATTAATGTCACATCTCCTGTGATTCCTAATGCATTCCCAAAAGTTCAGCACATGCCTGCATCTGCTACTCCAATCGCTGCTTACAATGCAGTTAGGGCTGACTCTCTTCCTATGTTAAATCCTATGGTTGGAGTGTCAGACACATCCAGCTCTCCAAGCATGAATTTTTCGGCCAGTTCTAACACATCACCTCTAAGCTCAGGGGGTAGGTTATATAGTTATCTTAGTCTATTCTGGCAGCATATTTATTAACAATTATTTAAAAAAACATTAGCTTCCTGCGAAGTCTTATCACTTGCTCAAGAATACTCTCGCTAGCGTACTATCTGCCATTTAGTATAGCTTAGAGATTCTGAGCTGATACATGGGCCACTGTGGATAAACATTCATTTATACCATGTGAAAGTAAAGTTCCCTTAGCCCTAACGGGCTATCGGGGCATAAGAAGTGTAGAATTCATCTGTTTCTATAACTTTGGCAAGGGATTGTGTGGTTGGCACAGCGCCCAGCTACCTTTACTTCCCCAACTTGAGTCATGTACCAATTAAAGCTGGGTGGACCTATGGGATGACTTAGCACCAAGTTTCACCTGGAAAAAAACTCCCTTGGTTCTCACTGGTGATCAAACCCCATTGATTTTTTTATACTGAAGTCTTTTATATTGCTAAAAAGTATACACAATCCCATCTGGGATCGAATTTAAGCTAATAAAAATAATTCTTTAACGAAATATAATAAAATAATAGCGATTTGGGCTCTGCGTTAAATCGAAAGTAAAGAATTAATATAACAGTATTCCAGTTTAAAATACAATCATGAAAAAAAAAATCGGATCTGCCCGAAACGAAAAAAATAACCTCGCCTGCTGATCAAGCCTAAGGGGATATAACTCTATGCAAATGTTTTGCAGGGTACAGCTAGTGTTTAAGTAAAACCTGTCATTAATAAAATAGGTTTTTTTTTTCTTGTAAAAAAATGTTTTTAAGCTATTCACCAGTTTTCTGAGTGATTTTTTAGTAAGCTTACAATAACTATTATTTTTATATGAATTGTATGTATATGTGTTTGTGTGTGTGTATTTATTAAATCAAAATTTTTTTTTTAAATCAGGAAATTCATTAAATAGAACAATAACCCATGCTATGCCTGCACAACCTGCAAAGCAGCCCATATCAGTTGCTACACCCAAGCCAACACCAAGACCCAGCAGTAAGATGAATTTTAGAATAAATCCTTGACTAATTATTTTGAAAAGTATATGATTGTTTGAACATTGGTATTATTTATAACATTTTTCTTCTTTAGTTCCCATGACTTCTACGCCAATGCCCAGCAGTGTAGATCGACCATTTGCTGCTATGCCTGGCCTAGAAAGTACACCTGCTGCTAGCTTGCCTGGCAGAAGACCATCTAAGGAAGGTTTAACTCTGATTCAAACAGATCAGCATCAAAGATCTCGTCCAGGAATGACAGGAAACAACATGCCCGCCAAAGATAACCCAATCAGATTTTCCCTGAGTGATGAAGACTCCAGCCCTTGTCCTAGCCCTCCGAAAGCAGCTCCTCCTGCTCCACCAGGAGCTACAGTCTGTAAGTCTTCCTATAAAAATGTTTAAAGTAGGGACTAGTAAAACCAACATTTTTTGACACACTTTAAGTAAAAAGTTAAGTTATAAATATTCTTGCTAAATTTAATTGCTGCTGCTATAATGCTTTAACACTACATCTAGTATTTTTGTATGCCCACCAATCGATTGACATAATACTTGTTAAAAACAAGAAACAAAGATCTTCACAATTAAAAAAAAAACTATGCTATATTCACCAAACTACTGAACATGGATCAAAGTGATAATTAAAATTATTGTACCATAATTACAGTTCTTTTAAAAAACTTGTAAAAGGGGTGAACACTTTCAAACTCTGTCAACATAACAGCTGTACTCTCCACTGTAAACAGGAATATGCTCTCAGTACGGTTATGGGTTCTTTTAATATATTCCTTGATTATTGCTAGATTTCCAAGCACACAGTCATATACACAGATAAGTCAAAACTTATTAATGTAAAGTATAAAAATAATTGAACTTTATTCAAAACTACTTGTGACTGCACGACTCTAAACTCTAAAATACAACATTAACTGCAAATTTACTTAACTTCTGCCTCGATCGACATCTCGCCCCCAAATGTCGTGGGAAGGGGGAGGGGCGTTCCTACATCAAAGCCTGATTCAGGGGTATTCTCAGAGCCCGGTAGGGCTTTGATTTTGGTCAGTGGCCAAAGGTGCGAAGTCACACCTTCGTGCAGCTCCTGTGCGCCTGGTAGCTTTGATCGCGCTCCGCTGACCACAGATCTAGAGGGGTGGGGAATGAGGGGAAACATAATATTGAGGGGGGGGGGGCTGCGATCGTTACACTCTTATATCACACATGTTAAAATTTCCATTCATGCAAGATGCGCACCAAACAAAAATCCAAAGAAATAAGTACTCAAGTCAGTATATGTCAAGTATTAATTTTATTTTTTTGCTTGAAAGGATATTAATTTATTCAGGTCATTTCTTTGTGATTTGTTTTATCATTGTTCTTCCTCATTTGTATAAGATATTTTTTTTTGCAGCTGCAAGCGGTGTAGGTGTAACATATGGTATAGGTTCTAATCACCAGAACAATTCCATTAAATCCAGTGATGTTGAAAATAAGACACCCATATTACCTACAGCTCCACAAGCTCTGTCAGCAAAGGTATTTCAAATACACTTTTTATAGGCCTAATTGTTATAGCTTTTAAAAAAAAAATAAAAAAATTTTATGTTTTTTTCAGAGTGAGATTAAAATGAACAACGCTCAGTCCTGGAACACTTTAGCTGCATCTTGGCAATCCAAATCTCAGTATACGTTCCAACAATTTAAAAAGATGAATGAGTTAAAGACTCAAAAGGAGGACTATTTGAAAAAAGCCGAAGAGCAGAAACAAAAAGCAGCTAAAGAAAGACAACGGTTGGAAGAAGAGAAGAAAAGGTAGATTCTATTTAGTTTCCATTTTTTTTTAAACTTATATTTTAACCCATTTGCTACATCTGCCTACAACCCCCTTGCCAGTTGTTGGCACATTATATATCAGGTTTTCATGGGGTTTTTTTTTTCATAAAAAAAAAAAAGTTGTTTATAACTGAAATATTAAGGTAATTGTGGGGCTTTGGTTGTGAGCCTGATATATATATATTGTAGCTCAATGTGTACGTGTATCACATTTGCTATTAGGATGACTCAAAGATGCCTTTGTTGGTTTGCGACTACAGTGCTGATTTGCGTTTTTTAATTGCATTTTTGTGTGTATTCCTTACAGTTATGAGAATCTCAGTAGCTATTTTTAAACCAGGATTTTGGGAGATTTAAAATAAACAAATTTTTAAATCAGTAATAATGCATTTGGGTTAAGTTACTACATCTTAATGTTGCGCTAAAAATTTTTCTCACTCGTTTTACTAACACATTATTTGCATGTTAATGGCGATTTATCAGCAGCTCTGCTTTTCATATTATTTATTATCTCTTCTTATATTAAAATCCCGGTATTATACTTGAAAAATTGTGTTATAAATTTTTTTATTCCTAACAGGATTAATAAAATTCATCTTATTATTATTTCTATCAAAATATATTGATTGTTTGAATGTTTAATATTTTGACTAACAAATTTTTTTTTTTTTTTAAAGGGAAAGAGAGGAAGAAGAAGGTATTGAGGCAGCTCGACAAAGAAAACTGGAAGAAGATAAAGCTGAAGAGGAGAAAAAGAAACGCGAAAGAATGGAACAGATGAGAAAAGCAGCTCAGATGAGGAGGGAAGCTGTGAGTATTTAAAACTTAATCTACCGACTTTCACCTAGGATTTCTATTCCTGCCTCCCAAATTTTTTTGGGGGCCCCATCTGCTTTTTGAAGGTGTCGTGTTTTAAAAATTCATGAAAAAAATAATTAATGATCAATTAACTTAAAATTTTCAACACAGGGAAAAAATTTATTGTAGATTTATAAGAAAAATATTTAATATGAATAAGATAAGTTGAATACAAAAAAAAATACAGGAGCAAAAAAATGTGTCAGCCAAACTTCAAGACTGTGTCTAAGAGTTTTTATTTATTGGCGACCTGATCATTATTGTTGTACAGCTTTCATCACCCAATATCTCAGCTGATTCAATATTAAATAAAGTTCTAATCTTTATATCATTCAAGATCATCAAATAAATAGTAAAATGTGTAAAAAAAAAACAATTCTAATCATTTTTGCAAACTTTTCAAGTTGCTAAGATTAACATTTAATAGATCGTAAGCAACTATCTCAAAATCAATTTAGCTGAAAAACTCTACAAGCATTGGTGATAAAACCTACGTAATTCTGGTAATTCACATTATTATTCAATTCTGACACTGCGTAGTGATTAGATTCCATGTAAACATCAGCGGTATGGGAAAAATCGCAACGAGCAGATGATCAGCGGTATGGTAGACTAAGTGTTAAAAGAACACCATTTAAAATTACTTTGAATTTTTGAAAACTATTGTACATGCCTATAATGTATGTTATTCCCCTCATTTCTTTTTTTTTTTTTTTTTTGCAGACTGCTAACAGAATTGACATGAATGCTCAGAATGATCTCATGGCATCTTTTGAAGCGTCTTATCAAAACAGGGTGTGAAGTAAAAACATCTTGTAAGAAGAAAAAAAAAGTTCTATTTATAAATCAGGTGTTCATTTTGGCTCTCCAGCTGTTAATATGCATATATGTTGTCAAAAGTATCTGTTTGTCACATAACATACTGGCTGGAGTGTTGTCATCAAACAGTTGCCTTTTCTTTTTCTATGATTACAAGTTAGTAGTTACAATGGTATGAGATTGAACTGATATTTTAAAGTTGTTTTAGCATATTTTTTGGTCTAATTTAAATCTGTCATCTTTCTATTTGATTTTTCTTTGTAAGAAAGAAAACAATTCAGTGGTAACCTGTTAATAAACAAGAAGGCTTACTTTGAAAATAAATCTGCTTTAGGAAAACTTGATTCAAAAAGCAATAATGCAAAAAAACCAACAACAATGTATGGCTATATTTTAAATAGTGCTGGTATATTTCAGTATATTTTCATAGTAATTCGTCTTGACTGGTTTTCAATTTACACATATCTTGGACTTCAGTATAATCTTGATTGTTAGTTACAGAGGAGTTATGCTTCCCACAAGCCAATGTTCATTGTTTCCTTTTGAATAGTCAAGATCCTTCATTTTCATTTTTTGCCATCTTACCATGCATTGATCACTGCAGTTTTGTTGTTAGCTAATATTTTTTTTCTCCATCTCAACAAGTTGAGCTGAGATTGTTGTGAAGAATTGTTGAGTAGACTATTATCAGCACAATAAGATAGTGATTCGTTCTTTTTTTTTTTTTAACTGAACATATTTCTTTAACTGTCTTGCTTTGTAGGATGCTGCTTCTGTAAAAACCTTTGAGCTCCTTGTGTATTATACAAATGATTGTGTTGATTCTTCTAAGTAGGAATGACATTTTTCTCAACGTGAAATAACGTGACTCAATCTTATTTTGTACTGTTTGTGATTCTGTCAGGTTGTGTAACAATGAAAACAGTTTCTTTTTAATTTGTAAATAATTTGGTGTCCTCTCCCCAACCCTTTCCAGGTGTTTTTATTTAAGCACAACTTGTTAAAGTCAATACCATGGAAGATGATTTTGTGTTGTTCAATTTTTCAGCCATCTGTGGTGGTTTTGTTCAGATCTGATTTTGAGGCAATTTGTCAGTCAGGCTGGGAAAAAAAAAACCTAACAAAATTTTTCTAATAAAATTGGGAGAAAGTGAAAATACTAGCATAAAAAAATGTTCAGGGTTTTTTAAATTTACAATGTTTCACTGACTTAGCCAAGTTACATTAATGAATTTCATTGGGTTTTTTTTTGCGTGGATTTAGTTTCACTGATTTAGCCAACAAGTTATAATAATGGATTTCATTGGCATTGTATTGGGCTCCATGTCCTTTATTATACCACTTTATCATTATTTTATTTTAACCACTAAATCCATGTTTTATGTTGTGCTGAGTAAGGAAAAAAAATATTGTATAGTTAATGTAACAGCTGCTATTTCCTGTTTTTTGTTCTATTAAATGTCTTTTATTTTCTGAAACTTCAACATGTACACAATTACTTCATGGACTTTTTCTATTTTATTCCCCTCATATAACAGCCATTACTTTGGTCATCCTTCAACATGTAAATTATTTATTATTTTTATTGTACAGAAACTGTAACAGACAAACAAATTGTAATGCCCATGGTGATCATTTCACAATTTGTGCTGTTCAAACTCATTCAGAAATAATCTATTCTCTAGAACATAGTTAACAGTTAATGCCTTGTGATATCTGCTTATCTTATGAGCCATCTTCCATTTTTTTTTTTTTTTTTTGAATTCTTGCTGAAAGGATTACAGAAAATATTAAGATAACATTGCTATTTTATATATTTCAATTTTTTTTTTCTTGCAATGACTTCAATTGAATTCATTGTCACTGATTGGGCTTGGACAGTACACATTGCATTTTGGTTTGAAAATATTAAAGTTCATCCATTTTATTTATATGTCCTCACAGAAACTTATGTCAGTATGAGCTGTAAAACTTGTGTGCTAGTACAGAAATGGCTGATACTACACAGGGTCTTCAGTACATTACTTTTGTGTACATATAACTGTTGGAATGGAAGGGGGAAACAAAATTTTGATTATTTTAGTTATTTATAACTAATGGTGCTTTAGATGATATAGAGGAGTGTAAAACTGGTGTCATTTGGTGGAGCACCCTGTATCAAAGAGTCTTTAATGGGTTTTTTTTTACATTTTGTACAAGTGCAAAGTCATTATTATTGTGTATATTCTCTATGTGTGTATATGACATATATTTTCAGTGTACATTAGAAGTGTGTTCATAATTGATGCAAAATGACTGATAAAATAAGTAAAACTGCTGCGCAGTGAGAATGCTGTTTCATGAGTGTGTATAGTTGTTTATGGCTGCATGCATCAGAAATTAATGGTAGTTTATTTTTGTTACATTTTTTTTTTCTGTGTACAGCTCAATAAATATTGGGATTTAAACCCAACACAGTGATGACAGAGAATTCTCTTGTTCTGTTTGTCTCCCTTAACATAGTGGAAGAATAAAAAATCCAGTGCCTCATTAGACACAGCAAATTTTTAAAATTTTGATCAAATAGAGAATTACAAATGGGTTAACATTTACTTTCAAAAAGTGAAAAATATTCTGTATGTTTATCATACAAATATCTTAAGAATTTATAATGACCAAAAAGAAAGGTGAAAAATATGTATAATATTTTTGCTATATTGTCACTAATACAATTACAAGTTACAATATATGGTGCTCACACTTGTATTAAGTCAATATAATTACAAGAAATACATGTATATATGATTTAATTTTTAGTACATTGTAGCAAAGTTTAATTATTTTTTATAAATGTCCACTTTTTTAGAAATCAAATATTTATGCATATAACATATTACTGTTTTTTCATCCCACGTAAGATTTGAATTTATCCACTATAAATGGTCATTTTGCTATAAGTTTTGATGCTTAGTAAAGTTCCCTTAGCCCAAATGGGCCATCGGGGCAGATATGAAGTGTAGAATTCATCTGTTTCTATCACCTCGGCATATGAAGGGATTGTGTGGTTAGCAACGTACAGGTACCCATTTAAAGCTGGGTGGACTTGTGGGACGACTTTGAGATAAATTCACCTGGAAAAATTACCATGGTTCTCACCAAAGATCGAACCCAGGACTCTCGGGTCGACAGTCGAGTATCTACACCACTGGGCCATCCATCCCACTTCTCTTAGTATACATTGAAATAGACAAGATTATATGGCAATAAATGTTAAAGTAATATTAAAACAAATTTAAACGTTTTTGACAGTTGCTAGTTAAGCTACACTCAAAGCCCAGCTATTTGACTAATTTTTCATCTAATGTTAATGCCTTCTATGCAGTTTCCTTGAACTAAGAATTAATCTTTTTTTTCTGTACAAGACCCAACACTTCATAGCAATGCTTCTCAAACTTTCGTGACCCATTCAAAAGTAGTCAAAACCGATTTTCAAACTGATTTCCCGTTGAATTGTTTGTTTAGTTGAAGAGAGATAAAAAGGTGTGTAATTGAGGGGGTGAGTTCCAAAACTTGCTAAGTACAAAATTTTCAAAAATTGAGTTATCATACTCAGTAGCTTATTTCCTTATATTGGCAAATATTTTGGGAGTGGTTAATAATTAATAGCGCTGATTTAAACGGTATTTAACAGTTTTTGGAATCAACCACTCCCGGAATATATGCCAATATAGGGAAATAAGCTAATGAGTATGATAACTCTAATTTTTGAAAATTTTGTACTTGGCAGGTTTTGGAACTCACCCCTTCAATTGTGCATTTATATATTCTTAATCACTTTTAATTATAAATTTGAATTTCGACGCGCCCCACCTGAAATGTGCCCGCGAGCCACACTTTGAGAATCACTGCTCTTTAGATTAAACGACGTGTAGCCATATCTACCAAAAAAAAAAAACTTACGTGAATTAAACAGTGAAAATATGTTTGATTTTTACAATATAAAATACAACTGTTGGTGACAGGATAGACCTCGTGGTCCCTCTGGTGCATTGTGGACCTTAAAGCAATGTACCGAATGTACCCCATCCAAGGCCGTTTCTAGGGTTTCTGGGGACCTAGGCATGGGATGGTTTAGAGGCGTACCTAGGGTGGGGGAGGGGGGTCCGAATTCGAAAGTCCTCCCTGGCCCCAGGCTTGAGGGGGTCCCAAAAACATTTTTTTAAATTAAATATTAAGTACATTATCTTATGTCATGGTGTCGAATGTCAAAATGCAGGGGCCCCCAAAGAGGCCGGGCCCCCAAATCCCTAGGTTCGGCACTGGATGGCCCAATATATATATATATATATATATATATATATATATATATAAAGTTACATTTGAATTAAAATGCACTTTGCGTAATTTCATTTTTGCCAAGTCGTTGATATATCTTATGTGTCCTAGAGATTTGACTACCACTTTGTTCTCTGCAGATATCAATGCTAATCTATCGGAAAAGACATTGCTTATTTATTGAATCTTTGAACAGTGTTGGCAACAAAATAATAAGAGACGGCGTTCACAGTTTGCGAGGAGAGAAAAAAAAAAGCAGAAAATGACGACGGTCCAAATAATCTCCCTTTGGATTACGGTACTTTGGAGGCTATCTCGCTTGCTCACGCTTTATTTAGTCAATGATATTTATAAAT